>PVKC010024557.1:0-16840 GCA_004027635.1 Crocidura indochinensis | reverse complement strand
TTACAATTTAGGACCTAAAACCCAAGTCTTTAATCACTTTGAGAAACAAACAAAAAGACTATACTAATCTTGTATATATTTATAAGTGTGTGTATTTGTATGTGTTTTCTCAGCATTGCAGATAAGAGAAAGCTGGTAGCAAAGCATTCAGTCTTATTATGCAAAGATTAGTTGTTGTGGATGGTGTGGGATAGGGACATATGCTTTCATAATAATTAACCAGTTTTCTCACAACCATTTGTTGAAGAGACTTTCCTCCCTCCATTTAATGCTCTTGTATCCTTTATCATAAGTTAATTGTCCATACATATAAGAATTTGAACCCAGGGGCCCAAATATATTCCATTGAACTCTAATCTAATCTGATTATACTATCATACTGCTTTGATTATTTTAACTTTGTAGCATAGTTTTAAATCAGAGCACAACAAGATTCCTTTCTTTTCCATTTAGGGATTGCTTGAATTATTCCAGGCAGAGATAGAAGAAATAGAACTGTACCATAGGTTAAACAAAAGCATACACAGTTAAAAAATGTTTTATAAAGCATATATAGTAAAGTTAGGCAGCTGATAAAATATAGTAATTGATGTTCTCAGTTCCATATCCCAACCCCACCAATTTTATTTAAGTCTACTAATAAATGTGAGAAAATGTTGAGCAATCATAAGGATATTGGTGGGGCTTAAGGTATAAAGACAGGCACCAGAGCCATAGCATAGTGGTAGGGCATTTACCTTGCATATGGTCAACCCCAGATGGACACTGGTTCGATTTCTGGAATCCCCTATGGTTTCCAGACCCTACAAGGAGCAATTTCTGAGCTAACCCCTGAATGCCATTCAGTTGTGACCTCGCCAAAAAAAAAAAATTAAATTAAATAAATAAAAATAGAAAATAAAAATAAATAAAATAAGACATGCAGCCAACCCTAGTTCAATCCTAGCACAATATATGATTCCCTCAGCACCTCTAGAAGTGATCCCTGAGTACTAGCAGGAGTAAGATCTGACACTATCAGTTTGTGGCCCCAAATATGAGAAAAAAGGGGAAAACCTTTTCATTTAGAAAACACATGAAAACATGAATAAATAAAAAAGGCATATAAACCAGCAATATAATGTAGCACCATTTCTCCCTGCAAAGGCACACTAAAAAAAGAGGAAATTTTACGTATAAAAATGAGCTCTTATCTACTAGGGATAAGAACTCATACTTGTTTACAATACAGGGCCATCTCCCACCTTGAAAATATGTCACGTGAACCCAACTTAGACCCCAGGTGATTAGACACTGACAGTCCAACCTTGAACCCTGGATCCCAGACATAGAAACGACACAGTTCTTCACAACAGCCACAGGAAACAAATCCCATCCAGGACATCCTTAATACTGCTCTGACACCAACAAGTGCCACCTCTAATATGATATCTTGACAATGAGAATATAATATCTTGACAACGAGGAAACTGGGAACAACTTGACCTAAGAGCAGGTTATCCTACCTCACCAGCAAACGATAAGACAAAATCAGAAGACTTGTCAGTCTTTGGTCTGTCCAAATGACAAGATCGCAATTTACAGATGACTGGCTGATAGAAACATGACCGGACTGTATGTATCCTGGGACCAATAAAAAAGCCCTAGTCTGGGGTTTGAGCTACAGTCTGCACAACAACCATGATCTCTAGTTACAGAGGTCTGTCTGAAACAATTGCAACGGAATGGGTCTTCTAGAAACATAACAAAAGACCCTATCCCAGGCCCCATCCTAGGATCAACGCAAAGACCAAGACCACCAACCACAGAAGACAGATTAAAATGACACTGAGGGAACAGAACTTCTAGAACCACAAAGAAAGACTTCATCATAAGTTCCACTCCTTGACCTGTGCAGATACCAAGATCTCTAGATACAGAGGTCTGATTTTATCATCCAGGAGGAAGCAGAAGTCTTCCATACACCACAAAAGCACCAAGAGGAGAGTAAATGAACCTGAAAGGAGTCTATAGTTAATCCCATGACAATATGCTTCAAGGGTGGAGAAACCCTGTATCTGTTAGGCCAAGGGAATTCCTTTTCGAATGACCCCAATATTTACTGTGCCTGTGCAGGAGGGAAGAAAAAAAAAAGGCAAAAAGCACAAAACAATTTATTTATTTATTTATCTAACTTTTGTCGATTTCTTTGTTTTGGTGTGGTTATTGACGTTGTTGACTCCATTTATTTTTTTTCTTCTTTTATTTTCTTCCTTTATGTGCTCTGCAATGCTTTTTATCTCAAGACCATGACTTTTATGTAATGCTTATCTTTATTGTTGGAGTGCTCACTGGATATTTTATTTGACACTTCTTTTTGTACTGTTGTGGTGTTTCACTTTTTTATCCCCCTTCGTCTCTCAAACCTAGGATGAGAGCCTCTAGAAGGACTCCGCCCATTTTCGGCGTATTTGATATTTTCCCCAGTTTATTACTTTTCTCTTCTTCAAACAAAACCACAAAATTTGAACTATCTAGTCCCGCCTCCCAATTAGAGGGGGAAATAAGGGAGGTACCAAGACCATACAGATGTAAGACCACTAAGTAGTAAGCTAGGCACAGAGGGGACCACTTATTCTAGCAGCCCCAGGGGTTTGGGAGGAGGATATGGGAGGTAGGACAGGAACGGAGGTGGAGGGAGGAAAATTTGGTAATGGGAATTCCCCTGATTTTATGTTAATATGTACCTAAAATATTAATGCCGATGATATGTAAGCCACTCTGATTAAAATAAAAGTTATATTAAAAAAGGCATATAAATGGAAATAGTAGCAAAATATTTTCTTAAACTTATCTCTACTTTGCTTTGTTTTGTCTAACAAAATAAAAAGCAGAACAAGATTAAGGACAAAGATATATATTTACTGTTACTTCCTGCATCCACATTGTGATTTTATAATGCATCTAATAGTATTTGTATACCTCTCATAATATCTGGAATTCAGTACTCATAGTCAAATTAATTGCCCAAGAATAATCAAGAGTAATCCACATGTTACTATGCAATGTTGCTGAGGTTAGAGGAATAATGAGAACCAGAAAATCTTAAAGTTTATCAAACAAAGGGTGAAACAGCTGTAAAAAATGAAATCCAAGTAGACAAATTTGGCTAAGCAGGAAAACAGATGTTGCTCAAATTTATTTTCTGTATCTTCCTGTCAATGATGTAATTCTCTGAACTTAGACATTAAGCCCCAGATGGTTAGCTTGAAATGAGACCTATAGCCAGAGACCACAGCTCAACCAATTTTGGTAAACATCTATTACTTTTGCTTATAATGTCCTAGCCTTTACATTTATAAATTTCAATTTCTGAAATTAAAATATTTTTAAATACCCAAAAAGACATTTATCTAGCCAGATGGTCATACTCTAACAAGGATTTGTTTTTACAAGGTTATTAAAATGAAATCTGTGATTTTAACATTTATAAGAAAATTCATTAGAAGATTAGAATTGTAAGCAAGTATGTAACATATTACTCAATAAATTAAAAGGGGTAATTGTGAAATAAAATATACTTATCTAGAAAAGGATTCATAATTAAAATAATGATCAATCAACAAAAGAAAATTTTAAAAAGATAACCCAAACCAAGCCAATACACAAAATTGCAGAAACTAGAAAAAAGTAAGTTCTTTGAAAAGACTAGTGAGCTATTTGAAAAAGTCAAACAAGTAAAAAGTAGTAAAATGAACTATGTTGACATAATAATCAAAGATGCAGGAGAAATGCAAAATGTAATGAAGTGCAATTATGCCTAGATACCATTAAAATTAATAGATTCATTAAGGAAAAATATAGTTCTATGAAATTAGTTCAAAAAGAAAAAATATTTAAACAGAAAAAAATTAAGTAATTGCAATAATAAACCAAGGAAATCTCACAAAAAGCCTAGTACTTGACTATATTTTTCAACAAGTTCTATACCCACATACCAACTCAGATGGATAAATTTACTTGATATTATACAGGCAATTTTATTAAAATGCCCATGATGTTCTTCAGGATATAAAAAAAAATTGCTAACATTTATATAAAAACAACCACCCAAATACCAAAAAAGAATTTTCAGACAACAGAAAATATGGATGCACTTGAATTAAAAATATATTGTAGTGTATCTACATTTGAACAGAATATGGTGGTTGATCTTTCAAATTTAAATAGATATTGTATACATGAGTAGATATGAGCTGAAGCTTCTTGCCCACCTTTAGAAACTATGCAGGACCAGAAAAGGCAGGAAGCTAAGTAATCATATTTTAAGCAAATATATGGATACTTTCATACTTTAAAATAGTTTCTCACTCGCTTATCTTATCCCCCTGACCTGCTCAAGGTCTCTGAGGACATAGATGAGTGTGTAATTAATTTTACCTCTGATGGAAGCCGGACAAGGTGTTTTAGCAATTTAAAACTTTTAACTTACTGACTTCTGAATGTCATGTTAGTTTCCACAAATTTAAATCCAGTCGATAAATAGAGAATCCCTTAGGGGAGTCCTGGGAAAGCTTTGGTAAAGAATGTAATTTTAAAAGAAATCACCCAGCTCTAAAGTAGCTGTAAGGTATGAGAAATACATTCTTTAGAGATGCTAATTCTGAGATGGAAAAAGTCCCAGGGAAGAGTAAACTCCTAGGGAAAGGAACCCTTACAGAAGAATCTAAAGGTCATCAAAATATGAAAGAATCTTCCTTATGACCTAATCCAGACTAATTTTTATGTATGCACAGAACTCCAGGACAAGACCATTTAAAAAAAATTATATCTAACCTTCTCACAAAAGCTCTTCTCTATATTTTCCCCTCTAGAGGAGCTCATGTTCTCTTGCATATTATCACATGTCTCTCTCTTTGTCTCTCTGTATCTCTGTCTCTCTTTGTTTCTCCATCTCTGTCTCTCTGTTTCTATGTCTCTCCATCTATGACTCTGTCTCTCCATATCTGTCTCTGCCTGTCTCTCCTCTAACAACTTTTGTTTCTACCTTAAGGTAACTTTTGTCTAGAAGAGAATAAACTTTTGAGGTATCTTAGAGGCTCTGTCTTAGCAAAGAGATCCTTCTCTTCTAACTCCAAAACCCTGCCATATTTAGAGGGTCTCTTATCACTAAAGGTTTTCTATTTGTTTAGTTAATTTATAAGCTATGAATGAGTGAGATAAAGTCCATTTGTCTAACTCTTTCTAATTTTATTTTATTTTAATTAATTAATTAATTTATTTATTTATTTATTTATTTATTTATTTATTTATTTATTTTGGTTTTTGGGGCCACACCCGTTTGATGCTCAGGGGTTACTCCTGGCTAAGGGCTCAGAAATTGCCCTCTGGCTTGGGGGACCATATGGGACGCCATGAGATTGAACCGCAGTCCTTCCTTGGGTAGCGTTTGCAAGGCAGACACTTTACCTCTAGCGCCACCTCACTGCCCCCTCTAATTTTATTTTAACATGTTCTATACATGTTGCATAAAAATGCTGAATTTAATCTTTTCTACTAGTTAACTAGTTTTCCTTCGTGTATAAATAACACAAACTCTTTATCCAGTCATCATTCATTGGGCACTTGGTTGCTTTCTAACTTGCTGATGGTGTCCTGAACCTATGGGGGCATATATCTTTTCACATAAATATTTATGTGGTCTTGGGACACATACCTGGAATATTATATGATTTATTTATTTTACTCATCTTTGAATTATATCATACTTCCATATTTAACTTTTTGAAAAGTATTTTTTGTATTCTTCTGTTTTTCTTTTTTTTTTTTAAATAGTATATTTACTTAAGCACCTTGATTACAGGCATAATTTTACTTTGGTATATAAAGAACACCCTCTTCACCAGTGCAACACTCCCACTACCAATGCTGCCCATCTCCCATCTCCTTCCCATCCCCCCCCACCCTCTGTATTAGAGATAGGCCTTGCACTTTTCTCACTGACATTGTTATGGTAATTGTCAGTGTAGTTATTTCTCTAACTGCACTCACCACTCTTTTCGGTGAGCTTCATACTGTGCACTAATCCTTCCAGCCCTCATCTCTATTGTCTCTGGGCATTATTAAAATAATGTCTTTTGTTTTAAAAAAAAAAACCCATAGATGAGTGACTATATTTTGTGTCTATCTCGCTCCCTCTGATTTATTTCAGTCAGCATAATTAATTCCATGTACATTAATGTATAGGAGAATTTCATGACTTCATCTCTCATGATAGCTGTATAGTACCACATGTACCACAGTTTCTTTAGCCATTCATCTGTTGAAGGGCATCTGGGTTGTTTCCAGAGTCTGGTTATTGTAAATAGTGTTACAATGAATATAGGTGTGAGGAAGGCATTTTTGTATTGTGTTTTTCTTTGTTTTTGTTGTTCCTGGGGTATATCCCTAAGGATAGTATAGCTGGATCCTATGGGAGCTCAATTTCAAGTGTTTTTTTTGGGGGGGGGAGGGCATACCCAGTGATACTCAGGGGTTACTCCTGGATACTCACTCAGAAATTCTCCTGGCTTGGGGGACCATATGGAATTCAGGGGGATCAAACCGCCATCTGTCCTATGTGCAAGGCAAATGCCCTACGACTGTGCCACCACTCCAGCCCCAATTTCAAGTTTTTTGAGCAATCTCCATATTGCTTTCCATAAGAGATGGACTAGATGGCATTCCCACCAGCAGTGAATGAGAGTTCCTGTCTCTCTACATCCCCATCAACACAGATTGTTCTTGTATAAAACAACATGTAGGTAAAACACTCCATGACATCAGCACTAAAGGCAACTTCAAGGTGGAAACATCTCTCTCCAAACAAGTAGAAGAGGAGATAAACGGGACTATATTAAGCTGAGAAGCTTCTGCACTTCAAAGGAAATAGTGACTGGATGCAAAAGCCACCCACAGAATGGGAGAAACTATTCACCCAATACCCATCAGATAAGGGGCTAATATCCAAAATATACAAGACACTGAAAGAACTTAACAAGAAAAAAAACATCTAACCCCATCAAAAAGTGGGGAGAAGAAACGAACAGACACTTTCTCAAATGCTCCACATCACTAATCATCAGGGAGATGCAAATCAAAACAAGAATGAGTTACCATCTGAAGCCACTGAGATTGGCACAATTCACAAAGTACAAGAATATTCTTCTTGGGGCCCGGGAGATAGCATGGAGGTAAGGCGTTTGCCTTTCATGCAAAAGGTCATCAGTTCAAATCCCGGTGCCCCATATGGTCCCCCGTGCCTGCCAGGAGCAATTTCTGAGTATGGAGCCAGGAGTAACCCCTGAGCACTGCCGGGTGTGACCTCCCCCCAAAAAAAAGAATATTATTCTTATTTTCATAGAAATGGAATCAGTTTACCTTCGCACCAAAAGTGAATGAGTTTCTCTTTTCTTCCCATCCCTACCAGCTCTTGTTTCTATTTTTTTCTAACATAGGTCATTATTGCAGACTTGAAGTGGTATTTCAATGCTATTTTTATTTTCATTTTCCTAATTATACAAGGTAAAGGAAATTAGTTCTTGATCTTTGTGTTATCTACAGGTTTATTTGGTTCTTCCGTTTTTCCTTTTGACAGTGTTATCTGTTTTCTGCTGCTAAGCTGTTCTTCAATCTTTACTCATATTGGAAGTTAAACATTTGTTAGACACATTTCATGAGAGTATTCTTTCAATTAGTAATAAAACTTTTAGTCTTACTGGAAGTTTATTTTGAATAAAATTCTTAATTTGATATAAATCTATTTCTCTATTTTTATTTTACATTGCTGCTTTTAAAGATATGAATTTTATTTCAGTTTTCTATGTTCACTGACCACTTAGGCATTTTATATTTAAAAATTCAATCAACAAATTAAGAAAAATAAAATTAAAAAGATAAAATTATATTGAACCTATTTCAGAAAGTTCAAAGATAAGTTTTATAATGGTAAAGAAGATACATAGGAGAAATTTATGACCAGTCCTTTCAGAAAGCTTTTATTGGTGGAGAGGGAGTGGAGATGCATGGTGTCACAGTAAGGAAGAGATTGAAGGATATGGAGGTCAAATTGAAATAGCTGTTAGAGCAATCCCACTTTGAGTTCATTTTAATCAACAATGTAGAATCTTGCTCATATAACACACTGAATTACACTGTTTGTGGAAGGCTGGGTAATGTTATGATTAACTTATTCTAAATACAGAAACTGATATTATTCATTTAGTTTCAGAACATATAGTGAGGAGAGTAGGGTAGGAGGTGTGGAGAAATATAAAATAGGTTATTCACAAGAGACATGACCCCAAATGTCTGTAGAAGCCAGTTGTCAACCTAAGTATGTGTACAGGGCAGAATTTAATGCAACAGGAAGTGATAGGATCTGTGGTAAACAAGACATGACCAGTAAAAAACTCAAATATATTACCCATTGCTTATGGGAGACTATTCTTTCCTTGGTTCTATTAACTTTATTTATTTAGGTTACATTTTATGATTGCTAAGATATTGGAAATGAGACATAGTTAGTAGCAGATTGAGATATTTAAATATTATTGAATATATCTATCCAAATACGTGTGCCCAATGTTGCTGCTGAAAGATTCATCTAGGTCTCTCACAGTCTACTCTTTTATTCTAAAATGAATTCAGTACTTGGAGTTGATCAGGCATTTGGGAATCCAACAGACCCTTACAGGAAGAAATTCTTGGAAGTGACACATACTTCTATTGCCATATGGTTTGCACATGCATTTTCTGCATGCATGGCTAATTCAAGGGCATGAGAAAACATATGCAAACATTATTGGCCATAGAATTTTAGACATTGCTTTGAAGTGTTGACCTTTAAATGTTTAACACCTGTAGTATACAGGATATGATAACATCTCATAAAAACTACAAATCTTCATTGTAAATATTAGAGAAAATGAGCATCCTGTGAACAGGCAAAGAAATGTAACTCTTCACTGAAATAGTAACCGCAATAAGGATAAATATGGATTAGGAAAATTTATCTATTCTAATGTTTTTCAAAGCAAATAGGCACCAGTAATAACATTCAGTCATTCTTAAAGTTTCATGGGGCTAAAGAATAAAATACTCCAAAACTAAAATAATTTTTATCATTTCTGTTTTCTCCTCTCTGATTATAAAACATATATTGTTCTAATATGAAAATTTGTCATATATTCCAAGAAAATGTCTTTTTATGAATAAATGAAAAACTATGACCTGGAAAGATAACACAGAACATAATCTCCAGAAATACATATGGTCTTGAGCACTGTCAAGAGTTGTCCCTGAACAAAGACCAGTAAAAAGCTCTGAGTTTACTCAGGTGTAGTTCAAATCCCCCCCAAAACATAACCTCTAACATTATAATTTATTTATAATTATACTTTATAATTTATTATAATTTGAATTAATCTTAGCTGAGTCAATTTTGACAAATAAATTTAATTTTTTCTTTCTTTCTTTTTATTTTTTTGGGGGACCACACCCAATGGCACTCAGGGTTTACTCCTGGATCTGTACTCAGAAGTCACTCCTGGAAGGCTCAGGGGGCCATATGGGATGCTGGGGATCAAACATAAGGTCCATCCCAAGTCAGTCTCGTGCAGGGCAAATGCACTGCTTCTGTATTATCACTCAGGCCCCTAATATATTTAATTTTCTAAATCTGTTTATTCTGTTTTAAAAGAGATAATAATAGTTATAATATAATATGCTGTAAATATCAAATGGGATCACACAAATTAACTTTTTGTTAATTTATCTATTAACTAGCTTAACATAGATTTAGGTGTATGATACATACACCACTTAGAGAGCATGTCTTGCATAAATTTGAACCTCTGAACTACACGACCTACCAGAAATCCCAGTTTGAAAAGTCCATCTCTGGCCATCTTGAACATCACTTGGTATACAAAAAGCAATTTTAATTTAAAAAAAAAAAGATCTAGAGGCCAGACAGATAATCTTGGAATTAAAATGTTTGTCTTGTTTATGACCAGCCCTGATTTGGTGCTATTGTTGTCCTGGATGTTCCAGAAATAACTCCTAAGCAGAATCGGGAGAGAACATTGAGCAACTCAGGGTGTAGCCCAATAAATTAATAAACAAATGATAAGATCTAGGTTCTAGAACAACCTGAGATGGAATTTTGATTTTTCTCAGCTTATTATAATTTTGGTTTTGGTTTTGGTTTTGGAGCTAGAAGTGTTAGCTATTACCTAGGAGTGCTCAACTATTACTCCTAGCTCTGAATTCAGGAATCACTCCTGACAATACTCAGGGGACCATATTGGATGCCATAAAGAAAACCCCTGCGTGTCATGTGCAAGCCAAGCACCCTCCTTGCTGTATTATCACTCCAGCTTCTGACTTACTATATGATTTTAAAGTAGTTATTCAGTAATTCTAATATGGGACAGTTGGGTATTTCTATAGCATACAATAATCTCCCTCCTCTTTTAGATTCTGGGCAATAAAGTATTGCATAAAGGAAGCTGATATGACTGGGAAAGGCATGTAGTTGACAAAATAACCAAATTTATATTTATAAAATGTATGTGCCAAAAATAATATCTAAAGTGGTTAATGTTTTATGAGGACTTGTTCTGTATAAAGCATTTTATAAGCTTATAATATGATCCTACATCCTCACTACAAAGTACATAATTATGGTAGCTCTTTTATATTACATTTTACTTTTTGTTATGCTCTTGGGCCACACCCAACAGCATATTCAGGGCTTAATACCAGCTCTTCTTTCAGGTTTCACTCCTAGTAAAGCTCAAGGGACCATATGGGGTGGCAGGGATCAAACCCAGGTTATTCACATGCAAACCAAGTGTCCTACTGGTTTTATTATTTCTCCATTCCCTGTTAGCATATGTTAGCAAATAATAACTAATGGCCAGCCAAATTAATAGGCACACATAAGTTATGGAGTAAGTGAACTAGTACACATGGAAATATAGCTATTTTATTCTTATTTATAATAAATTTCAAAAATTAATAAATAATTAAAACTATCATAAAAAAGAAATATCACTTTTGCTATGGCCATAATAAAACTCACTCTTCCCATTTGTAAAATATTTATGTAATATTTAATATTTTTGAACCTATAACAATACTGCTAGCACAATTTATATAAAGTAAAAATGCTCAATATTATAATTATGAGATATGTATGATAGGAACCATAATAATAACTTTGACCAAGAAATGAAAATGAACTTAACATTTATGAGAGAAGAACTTCAATTCAGAGATCAACAGTGAGGGATGACAAAATCTTCACATCTGATATCCACAGTGAGGATGACAAAAACCCAATACAGGAGCTACTTTTCCCCCCTCAGCATGCATAATCAGTGCATCAAAACATTCCTACCTCAAGCCCAAACATGACCTTCAAATTGTTTTTTCAAACAACTCTCTAAATAGTAATCAAAAAAATATTAATGTTCTATTAGAACGGTTGGTTAAAATTCATTTATAACCCCATAGCCCAGGGTAGTGATTTTCAAATGTGCTTCAGTATTTGAATCACTTGGAGAATTTCTAAAAACTGACTCTATGAAGGATTCTGTAAAGGATTCTGCTTTATTTTATCTGAATAAAATCCAGGGCTCTTTTTTTCCCCAATGCTACCAGGTATTCTAATATGCAATCAAGTTGTTAGCTAAAACTAAAAATAGAAATCATTTAGCATGTCAAAGGGAACAAAAAAGACAAAGAATGAAATGTAAGGGTTCAGTTAGAATCGTGTAGAAAGTAATTAATAAAACTCAGGCATAAATATTTTAAATTTTGAATATAGAGTTTATTTTTATTCTCCATACAAGTTTTCAACAGTTTTTTTTGTTTGTTTTGTTTTTGGTCACACCCGACTGCACTCAGGGATTACTCCTGGCTCTACGCTCAGAAATCGCTCATGGCAGGCTTAGGGGACCATATGGGATGCCAGGGTTTGAACCATGGTCCTTCTGCATGCAAGGCAAATGCCCTACCTCCATGCTATCTCTTCAGCTCCAAGTTTTGAATGTGTTTCCTCCAGGATATGAAGTGGAAACAAAGCCAAGCCTTTTCCACCATTTTGTTAAGTGTCTACAGCACACATACAGTGTGCTTTAATAAAGGCAAGGTGAATCTGCATGAATAAGAACACAGAGAAGCAACTTGTTTCTATGACAAATTAGAGGACAGAACTTTAACTGTAGTCACACTTTTCATCTCAATTTATGTCTTTTATATTCACTGCATTAAAATGGTTATTCTGTTAAATACATATTTTATTTTTAAAAATGTTATGTTCAGACATCTTAATAACTATAAACTAGTACAATTTTGTACTTCAGTTAAACAGTTTTAAATTAAGGATCATCAACACAGCAATAGTTAGGACATGTGGTATATTTTCACCAACCCTGAGTTGAATCTAACAGCATTTCATCCTTATGCCTAATCTACTTGTAAAAATTTCATTAGACTTAACACGTGTGCCACTGGCAAATTACAAGAGTATCTTCTGGACACTGTGGTCCTTTGCTGAAATTAGTCAAGTTCTTAGTTTTCCACTGACATTCTTCAACAATTTGGCAGTTAACGTCCTTCGTTTACAAATCAGTAGGTTTTGTCTCAAACATCTGTGGACATTTAAGTTCACTGGAAAATTGGCAAAATTATACTAAGGGATAAAAGACACCTGAGAGTGATATCACTCATCCATCATCTCTCACAATCATTCCAGCGGAGCAACAGATTTAGAAAATTGGCACTGGGCTCTCCCTTTTGTCTCCTTGTTCTTGCCAAACCCGCCTTTTCTCTTTCACTCCCAAGTGCTGCACAAGGTGTTTTCATGGTGGAAATTGCTCACATAAGCACCCAGCATGGCTGATTGATGGCCAAGGCAAGGTATTAAAAAAATAAAAGCCTCCAAGTGACCTCCCACCACACATGTCACACAGCTGCTCTGGGCTGAAATAAGGTGACAATAAGACAAGTTATAAAGGCAAATAGGTAGAAAGTAAATGGCGAAGGCCTAAGAGAAAATTATGTTAAGTATAGATGGATTGTCAGACTGTGAATTACTTAATTTTGCTGGTTTTGTCCAACATAACATTGACGTTTAATCTAATACTACTAGCTGTGCAGAGTTTATGCCAGTTTGTCTTCTGTCAATTAAGAAAATATAATAAAAAGAATTCATCCAGCAAAAATGATCACAAATTAGACAAACTGGCAGCGAATACATGATAATACTGTAGATTTTTCTATGTTCTTCTGGTGAAATAACGTTTTAAAGACTAAAAAATGTTAAAGTTTGTTGACCCTGATAACTTTTAAGTCTTTTTAGAGAAATATATCTGATAATTTAGCCTTTTCCCCTTATTTAAAAGTTTGCAAAGGTACAAAATGTAGAGTAACAGAGTGTTAAATATTTTTTAAAAACAGAAGTGGGGATGGGATTTTTAGGTCAAGAATGATGTTATGTTGATCATTTTTATCCAAAAGATGATGATGCTGAAAAATACTTTGTTCAGATAGCTTCCACCTATGAATATTATTAATCATGAGTGAAGCAAAACTTCAGACAAATTCTTGAGAGCTGCTGTTCTACAAAACATATGACTAGAAATCTTCAAAACTGTAAATATTATCAAAGGAAAAAATAAACAAAGAAAGTCTGAGAAACTATCACAGCTAAAGGAGAACTAGAAGTCATAACTAAATCAAATGTGGAAATGTGGTATCCTATGTGAATGAGACCCTGAAATGAAAAACTTAAAATTAAAATAAAATGAAAAAAAATAAACCTGAAAAAATTTAAGATCATTAGATAGAAAGTAAAATTAAAAAATTGCTTAAATAATAATATAATATCTACATTGATATATTTATTATGTCTAATGTATTTGTTTATGTCATTACCAATAATAGGAGAAAACAAATCAGTTAATTGACTGGTTGGTCTCTAAAATAGCAAACTGAAAAAGAGCCCTATTGAGAAAGCTCTACTTCAATGTTTCTCAAGATATCATCTTAGGATCACCTATACAGAAATCTGTTATTGCACCCAAATCCAATAAACCAGATTCTTAAAATTGCTCTAACCAAACCCTAATGAAGCATTTTGGATGTTTTCATTACTTAGGACTAGGTCCAGCTGTGCTCGGGGCTTACTCCTGTTTCTATGCTTAGTAATCACTCTTTTGTTTCTTTTTCTTTTTCTTTTTCTTTTCTTTTGGGTTTTGGGTCACACCTGGCAACACCCAGGGGTTACTCCTGGCTCTATGCTCAAAAATAGCTCCTGGCAGACACGGGCAACCATAGGGATTCGAACCACCGACCTTCTGTACGCAAGGCAAACGCCTTACCTCAATGTTATCTCTCCGGCCCCTCAGTAATCACTCTTGGAGGAACTTGGGGTTCATATATGGTACTGGGAATGGAAGTCAGGTCAGGTCCATGAAGAAAATAGCCTTACTTGCTGTTTTTTGTTTGTTTGTTTGGTTGGTTGGTTTTTTTGTTTTTGTTTTTGTTTTTTGGGTCACACCCGACAGTGCTCAGGGGTTATTCATGGCTCCATGCTCAGAAATTGCTCCTGGCAAGCACGGGGGACCATATGGGACACCGGGATTCGAACCGATGACCTTCTGCATGAAAGGCAAACGTCTTACCTTCATGCTAGCTCTCTGGCCCTTACTTGCTGTTTTATTTCATTGGCCCATGGGGTTTGTTATCATTTAAACAAAAATTAAAATCTATTAGCTATATTAGTTACCAAAAAATCTTTTTGCTACTTTATTTGCTTAATTAAGTAACAAAATAATCTGAACAAATAAAAAACAATCAAGTCAAACTAAAGCCCATTTATTCTATAATCATGAATAAATAACAGGATGTATGAATTTTAATATCCCTAATCAAATTAATGACAATAATTTTTAATCATGAATCAAAGATTATAAAATATTTTTCTCGTGAGTACTACAATGAATAATTGATGTGTCTTACAGCTTATAGCAGCAGAAAGTTACTCATTGCTCATGTCAAATTAGACTATCACCCTAAACTTATTCATGCTTCATTTTCTTAAGCCTCAGAATACCCAGGGAAGGAAAATTAATTCATCCAAATTTTATTTTGTTTGAAATTTATAATGTGAGCAGAGAATTGCAAGCCCTTTAGTTGCTAAAGTCAAATTAATTTATTGTTGCCACAGAGCTTGTTTCTGGGAAAAAATGTTATTTATAAGTAAGTAAAAACTTTAGAAGAAAATATGATTTTATTATAATGGAATGATCAGGAAGAAAGGGCATCTCTAGGATAACTGAGTGATATTAATAGCATAGAGCAGAACCTAATTATGTCTTTTATGCTCATTCTCAGAATTTCTTAGAACACCAAACTTTTACAGAGTTCCCAATTACAGAAGGATATTAAGCATAGTTTATTATTTTGGGTAAAATTTGTTTCACAGAAATAATACATAAGATGTTTATGTTCCTCTTCCAAATACTATTTTCATTATTGAAAATTATACCAAGAGAAAAAACAGCTTTTCTAGGTTTCTGAAATGTTTCTTGTTTTACAGAAAAAAATTAAAATCTCTAATACTTAAAGTCTGATAAAAGTGTAGAATAATTGTGCAAATCAGGGGTCTCAAACTCAATTTACCTGCAGGCCGCAGGAGGCAAAGTCAGGGTGATCCTTGAGTGTAAAGTCAGTAGTAAGCCTTGAACATTGGGGGGTGTGACCCAAACAACTAAAACAAAACAAAAACAGATTCCTCTAGGGCAGGGCCACAAAATGTTGTATGGAGGGTGGTTGGAGGGCTGTTTGCCACCCGTGGGCCACGAGTTTGAGACCCCTGGATTAACTGATTGAAATTCTCACTCTTGCAAGTTTTAGTTATAATTGTGCAGCATTTGAACTTTGATATTTGGAAATTTTATCTGTCTCTAATAGGAGGGAATGCTCAAACAACCATAGCTACAATTAATATAGAGAGAAACCTTCTGCTATATATACTTTCACCATTATTCACAATGAAGATAGGCTATATGAGTTATGCAGAACATATAGTTTGGGGGCTATTATTATTTATGTAGTTTAATATTTAGAACTATTTATTATAAGATATAAAAATACCAGTGATATATAAAATATCCGTGTATTAAAATTATACACAATGATGCTTAATGATATCCTATCAAATAAGAGTATCAAGAAGTTTAGATGCCTTTTCATATCAACACTAAATGCCAGCAATTTACACATTTCATAGTTCCTTGTTGTTTCACTGAGTTACCTGTTATGACCTTTTGGACTTCATAGAGAAAGACTATGAGAGATGTACAAGTAATATGGACATTGTCCATCTCATCTATGTGCACAGAACCTTGCAGTCAGCTAAATGTGTATTTTCCAAGCAATCTACTGTTGATCTAAGGCCTTATTGTCCCGTCTCCTTGTGTTGAAAGCTTAGTAATTATAGTCTCATTACTTCTGTGAGTTATGCCCACTTTACTCTCTGACACTTCAAAACAATGAAAAACTCTTATTTTCTGGTTTCTATTGATGCAAGACTATCTTAACATATTGTCTCATGATCTTGCTGCTGAAAAGTAGGCAAGGATTGGGATAATTTGTAAACATCAGAGAAGGAGGAGTACTTAAGTTAATATTGCAAATAGCCTTTTGCCAAAAATATGTGTATATTATGGGATATGTCCTATATACTTTTGTACTTCTTTTTACTGAAAATATAACTCACACTCCTGAAATGATTATAAATTTGATAAAA
>PVKC010024556.1:0-16830 GCA_004027635.1 Crocidura indochinensis | reverse complement strand
TTCCTGTTCCCCAACACACATAGATGCACACACACACACACACACACACACACACACACACACACACACAGCCATCACAAACTGAAGGGACAGATCACCATGTTCCCAGACAGACTTGGAGCTCAAGGGGTGCAAATTTGTGGTCAATCCCGAGGGTAGAAGACACATCCCACACACCTCTATGCAGGTCAGGGCCGCATATTATCTCCAAGTATGGTGCCTGCAAGTCCTCAAGGTGACTTTCACACTGTGGTTTAGGCATGGAAAAGCATAAGAATTTCTGTGCAGATAGAAGCCAGGCAGAAGAGCTTTTTCAGAGTCCAGATTCCAATCAGAGCAGAGACTATCTTGGATCAGAGGGAGCAAACATAGTTGTTTAGAGGCCTGAGGTGCTATGTTGAAATCTGTGCTCATTCCATGAGTTCTTCTAAATCATCTCTCTCAAAAACTGAGAACTAAGGGTAAAGGAATAGGATAACATAGGAATGGAGGGAGGGAAGAAGTGAAGGAGGAAAGTAAGAGTAGGAGGGAGGCAGACAGGATGGAAGAATAAAAGGGGGAGAAGAGAAAGAGGGGAGAAAGGGAAGAGAGAGAATCTCAGCACAGCAGGTAAAATATTTCCAATAGTTAAATGGCATAGCAAGAGGCTAGAGTGACAGTACAGCAGGTAAGGGCTTGTATGTGGCAGACCTGGGTTGAAGTCCCCAGCATCCTCTATGATCCCCTAAAACCATCAGGAGTGATTCCTGAGAGCAGATCCAGGAGTAACTCCTGAGCATCATTAGTGTGGCCCAAATCCCTCAAATTAAAAAAAAAAAAAAAAAAAAAAAAAACATTGGGGCTGAAAATGGTGGCGCAAACAGTAGGGCATTTGTCTTGCACCTGCGGTTGGATTCCCCAGTATCCCATATGATTTCCCAAGCCAGGAGTGATTTCTGAGCACATAGCCAGGAATAAATCCTGAACATCACTGTGTGTGTGGCCCAAAAATTAAACAAATAAACAAACAAAAAAAACAACAAAAAGACCCAAATAGCATAGCAGCAGTTGAATTGATTTACTGTCTGTCTAGCAAAAAGGCGTGGAATGCAAAAGAAAAAATGTCTTCAAGAACAGATAGGAATAATTCTGGTCATCATGATAGTTATTTTTCACAAATTTTATTTGCTCTTAGTTCACTTCATCAGTTTTAATAGCACTGGGAATTAATAAGCAATCATGTTCCTTCTCATTCCAGCAATGATTGGTTTAGATGCAAATACTAATTTCAGTGTTATGGCAGTGTTAACTTTGTTTTCAACAAGCAAAGTAATGCTGCAGTTATTTGTAACATTTTATTAGGATTAGTTTTATTTACAGTGGGGAGGTGACTCAAGTGTTAGACTATATGTCCTGCATGTGTGAGGCCCCAGGTTTCCACCTCTCCCTCCCAACATCATCAAAAAACAAACAAAAAAAACATAGTACAGTATGTAGGATACTTGCTTTGCATATAGCCAGCACTGGTTCGCTCCCAGGCACCACACTGCTAGCTGTTCCCAAACTACCCTCACCCAAAATGAGAGCAGTATACTGATTGTAAGGCCCCCAGAGCAGTAAGAAACAAATTAAATAAGGTATTATTTGAAGTTTGCTCACTGACAGTGTACATCACATAGTATGAGTTTCAATTTTCCTTCACTAGCCAATTAATTTTTTACTTTGTTCCAGTTTACATATATTATAAATGTATCGATAGGCCCAAATATAAATCACCAAATTTGCTTAAGCTAAAAAATTAAAGTCATGATATAGATATAGAATATAGCCAAAATCTTTTACCATTACTTATGTAATGTTTTTCAACTTTCTTTGTTTAGAAATTAAATTTCCCTGATTTGTTATCTTTTTTTTTTTTTTTTGGTTTTTGGGTCACACCCAGCAGTGCTCAGGGGTTACTCCTGGCTCCATGCTCAGAAATTGCTCCTGGCAGGCACGGGGGACCATATGGGGCACCGGGATTCGAACCGATGACCTTTTGCATGAAAGGCAAATGCCTTACCTCCATGCTATCTCCTGGGCCCCATGATTTGTTATCTTTATGTGAACATCTTCATTAGTCTATATTTTGAGAAATAACCACAAACATAAGGAATCTACCTTCAGCTTTGCATCTATATAGGCACAAGTAACATTTGAATGGGAATCATTAATTCAGTGTCATGCATCACTTGGAAATTTAATCCTTATTCAAATTTGAGGAATACTTCAACTACCCATTAGTCCTGCATATAACTTACCTAAAAATTGCCTGTGTTGAATCACAAAGAAATGTAGTTACTGAAATACCAAACAGTCCTTCAACCTTCTCATTTAAAATGAACCTATGTATAAGGTTTTTATCCCCCACAAGTTGCTTCCCCTTTGCAAAATTTTATTTTGATCTATGTTACATAAAATGCATATCTTTTTAAAATATTTTAATTGAATCACTGTGTGATACACATTTATGAAATTGTCCATAACTGAGTTTCAGTCATACAATGCCCAACATCTATCCCTTCACCAGAGTACAAAATGCATCTCTTAACACATGAGCTGACTCTAAAATACAGGGCATATGTTCTTCCTTTTTTTTAGGGAGGACACATACTTGAGATTAAAGGATGCTCCAGTGGCAGAGGCAGGATCAAAACTAACTGGGCCTAAAACCTACTCATATTAAAAACTATGCTATGTATTCTTGACTCTTAAGCCTTCGTAATAAATGCTTTCTTATTCTTGTAGCTTCTCTCCTATATCCAAGTAGACAAACCTCTCATCTTTACCTTCATTGGAGACTTCCCAAGTGAGATGGGTTATTATTTCCCTCCTTCCCTTTTCCTGCCATCTCTAGCCTGCTCTGTCTAGGGCTAGGCCCTTATGCTTTTCTTACTGTTCATCTGGTTTGCTGGTTATTCTCCACTTTCTATTTTTCCCATCCTATCATAAGCTTCTCTAGGCTTAGTCTGCTGCTCAGATTGGACTGTTCAGAAAGCATTTAATCATGCCCCCAGAATCAACTGTAAACTCTCTTCAGAACCCTTGATCTCTGTATGTTGTTGTACTGAAGCTACAATTCTTTGTACATAGAACACTTTCCCCACTGAATATCTTCCAGCAGAAAGATTCTACAGGCTTCCTATTCCTCCCTGAAAGAGCCTATGTTTATGTCTAAGTCCCTTCCTGGCTACTTTGGACAGTAGCATTGTCATTACAAAGATTTCATCAACCACAGCTGCCATCATGGTTCCTTAAGACACTCTCTGTGAACTCACCACGCACCCTGCCTTCTGCTGCAGCTTCCATGGGCAAGAGCACTCTTCCACAAGCAGAGACAGAACCTTAACAGATAGCAGGGCATCTCTCAAAGCCCTTAAAGCATGAGGAGCTAGACATAATGTGTATCCAACAAAGTCTATTCATGAACCAAGACTGTAATGGTCTTGCCCCCTGGTAAGACCCCGTGGTGCCAATTAGAAGTGAAAATACCGAATGTCTTGGATCAGACTATAGCCAGTGCTTCATGTTCTCTGGAGAAGCCAGTTGGTCATCATGTCAAGGCTGGTCTCACAGCCTCCTGTTGGAAAATTTCCAGGAAAAGGGGGCTTGGGGGGGGGAGGGTGGTGGCCCTTCACCACGACGAAGCTCCAGAGCTATTTGCTTTCAAACACTTAACATTTTCTTTGTGTTACCCTTTTATTAGGATGCTTTCAGTGGAAAGGAACGCCAACAAGGCAGGCTGGCTTCTCATCCTTCTGCGAGAACAGCTTGTTTCCATGACATTTATACAGGGAGTTTGTTCTAAATGACAAGCAGATTGTTAGGAGATGTTATTTTCTGTCTCTTTGCTTTGGAGCTTCACTTAGTGGGTGTGATGTAAGAGACACAGGCTCATGGGTAGGGTTATCTGGGAGGTAGACAGCCAGAAAGTGATTGTGTTTGGGGCATCCTAGGGGGGTTTGCGGAGTCCTTTTCATGGGGGTTGCTATAGCAGCAGCCTCAGAGATTCTGGCTAGAGTTTGTAAGATGCATCAGTGTTATTATATTTTTTAACATGGAATCACACTCCTGAAGCTTTAAATGTCTGTTTTCTGAGCTTTTTTCCTGAAAGAAGAAAGTAGGAAAGCTTAGAGAAGGGACCCCTGGACACCAGTTCTGAACACCCAGGCTCAGAAGCGATTCACTCACATATCCTGTTCCCTGAACTGGATTAGTGGAGAAGTTAGTTAGGGATGCTAGTAGAGAAATTGCAGCCGATGTAGGGATGAGCAGTGATGGTCCATGAGATGTAAAGGGTCCATGAAATCTTATGATCTGGCCTCAATGCATGATGGGACAGACATAGATGCTTCTCTTCAACTGCCTGTGGCCCATCTGCCTCCATCGTCTGACCTTCAGATGGTGCTATATATAACCACATTGCCCATAGAAGAAGCAAGATCACTTGCCCATCATCAATAAAATCGTCTCTCTTCCCTACATTGACTAGGCTACTAGTCACATCCCTCCTGTTATTTCAATATCAGAACAACGATGGGAATGATTCCATTTTCCCTCTGGCCAAATCTTGTCTACACCTCACAGGCCCAGCCATGATTCCAGCCTTATCTTCAGCCCAATAGATTAATGCATTAGATCTCCAAGTATCCCATCATCTCTCCTGACTTGGTGGGACATGAGAAAACAAAACCTATTGGCTGCACTTCTGAGATGGTCCTGATGGTCGTCTGCTGTGCAGAATAAATTGAGCTGCCAAATAAAGCTGGAGTCACCCGATATTTCTTTAAAAGATATATTTAATTAAGCACCATGATTACAAACATGGGTTGGGTTTCAGTCATAAAAAGAATACCCCCTTCACTAGTGCAACATTCCCATCACCAATGCCCCCATCTCCCTCCTTCTCCATCCTCTGTATGTATTTGATACAGGCATTCTAGTTCTCTCACTCATTAACATTGTCATGATAGCTGTTAGTGTAGTCATCTCTCTAATTGCACTCACTATTTTTGTGGTGAGCCACATGAGCCAGTACTTCCAGCCCTCATCTCTATTGTCTCTGGACATTATTATAATTATTACATTAATAAATTATTATTTAAGAATAATAATTCTTAAAACCTATAGATAACTGAAACTATTCTGTGTCTATTTCTCCCCTCTGACTCAGCATAATAGTTTCCATCTCCATCCATGTAGAGGCAAATTTCATTACTTCATCTCTCCTGACAGCTGCATAATATTTCATTGTATATATACCACAGTTTCTTTACCCTTTCCTCTGTTGAAGGGCATCTTTTTTGTTTCTAGATTCTGGATATTATAAATAGTGCTGCAAAGAATATAGGTGTACAGAAGGCATTTTTGTATTGTGTTTTTGTGTTCCTAGAATATATACCTAGGAGTGGAATAGCTGGATTATATGAGAGCTCAATTTCTAGTTTTTTTGAGGATTCTCCATATTGTTTTACAGAAAGGCTGGAATAGATGTCATTCCCATCAGCAGTGAAAGTTCCTTTCTCTCCACATCCCCACCAGCACTAATTGCTCTTATTCTTTCTGATATGTGCCAGTCACTGTGGCATGAGATGGTACCTCATTGCTATTTTGATTTGCATCTTCATGATGATTAGTGATGTGGAGCATTTTTCATGTGCCTTTTGGCCATTTGTATTTCTTTTTTGTTTGTTTGTTTTTTGTTTTTAATTAGTTTTTTATTATAATCATAGTGGTTTACATGTCATTCACAGTATTGTTCCAGTTACATATAAACATTGAATCAGGGGAATTCCCATCACCAAGTTGTCCTCCCTCTACCTCCATTCCCATTCTGCCTCCCATATCCTCCACCCACTCCTCAGGGTCTTCTAGATTGAGTGACCCCCCTCTGTTTCTGGTTCATTATTTAGTGATCTTATATCTGATTGGGCTTGGTGTCTCCATTGCTTCTCCCTCTAATTGGGAGGCAGGATTAGATAGTTCGAGTTTTGTGATTTTGTTAGGGGAAGAGTACAGTAATAGAATGGGGTAAAAATTAAGTATGCCTACAATGGGCAGAGTCCTTCTAGCAGCTCTCATCCTCGGTTTGAGAGAAGGGGAAAAGAAAAGATGAAACACCACAACATTTTACAAAGACATATCAAATAAGACATCTAGTGGCCATTTGTATTTCTTCTTTGAGAAAGTGTTTGTTCATTTCTTCTCCGCATTTTTTGATGGGGTTAGATTTTTTTTCTTGTTAAGTTCTGTCAGTGCCTTGTATATCTGATGGGTATTGGGTGAATAGTTTCTCTCATACTGTGGGTGACCTTTGTATCCTAGTCACTTTTTCCTTTGAGGTGTAGAAGCTTCTTAGCTCCTGACATGATGTATTGGAAAATTTGGTGGAATGATGGGTTGTTGATATGGATGATTCCCCTAGAGGAAGATGTGAAAGGACATTTGAAATGAAGTATAAAGAAACTTGTAAGGGGTTCAAGGCATTTAGACAATATTTGTGGTGTGTGTGTATGTGTGTGTGTGGGGGGGGGTGGGAATGGAGTGTGTGCATGTTTGCACTTATTTGTGTATGGTGCCTGGGTTTGAGTTGAGAGCTTCACACCTATAAGTTATATATTCTACTTATGAAGCACATCCTGTCCTAGAGAACCTGAGGCCCCCTAAAATTCAACAACCCCAACCCCCCAACATACACACATATTCAAAGATTCCACACCAAAGTGATGCCATTCTTTTGTTCTTGGTATCTTTCTTCATTGGATCCACCAAAACTACCTTACTCTAAAACATCAGTTAATACCATGCAACATTTGTGGAGACAATGACAATGAAATTGAAATGCTTTCAAATGGTCTCCTTGCTTGTCTAAGGTGGTGTTTGGCCCTGAGTCTATTCTGCTTCCAAGGGCAATGGCAGGAGCCATAAATGAAGACACAAATTCTATGAAGAGAGTTTATGATTCTAGCAAAAGAGAAAGAGTCATTTGGAGAATTGGCCAGGAATTAGATGGAATGATGGTATAGATAGATGAGAAATTACAGGGTTTTCCAGGACCAGGGGATTAACATGGCTCATGAGAATATTTAGGAACTTTTGCTGTAAGCAAAGTTTATTTCCTAATCATACTTTGATTTTGAAGGATGACTCCTTGGAGACTGAGGAGTTGTGCTTTGTTTCCCTGGCATAAGAAAGAAGCACTGACACTGTTAATGATGCCATTTGATGGTCAAGGGCATTTGAAGATCAAAGGGCTAAAGTTAGAGATCAAGAAAGCAAGGCCTTGTTTTCTAAGAGAGATATGCTGACAAATAAACATGAGAAGGGCAAGAACATATGAAACACAGGCTAGACCAATAGTTAAAATGTACAGATGACTGTGATGTCATACCTCTGAGATTGTCCTGATGTTATGTTGTCTGTACCTCTAAGACGGTTGATGCTGTACCTCTGCAGAGCAAAATAAATCAAGCTGCTAAATTAAGCTGACTTGAGTCATTTGTGATCTGAATTCCTCTCCAGCATTTTTCAAAATCCACCAGTCTCTTGCTCTGAAAACTACCACTTTCCCCTACCTCCCTTAAAGTTGAAAAACATCAGAAACTCTGGATACACATTCCATAATCTGCCATCAGCCCAGACTTCAGATCCCTAGCAATTGGTTTCTTGCTCTACCCCATTGTGATGCCAATTGAGCTGCCTGCTTATATGCTTATATTCCTTTTTTTGTTTGTTTTTTTGGCCACACCCAGTGATGCTCAGGGGTTACTCCTGGCTATGTACTCAGAAATCACTCCTCACTTGGGGGACCATATGGGACGCCAAGGATCAAACTGAGGTCCATCCTGGGTCAGCCACATGCAAGGCAAATGCCCTACTGCTGTGCTATTGCTCTGGCCCCAACCTGCTTACATTCCTTTAAAGTGCATTCCCCTCACACAGGCACACAAACACACACAAACAAATTTATAATGTGCTGTATGTCTTTCACTTGAGTCAGATGTGAGACCTCTCTGTCCTGGTTTATCCTGGTGTGGTGTGATGCAAAGCAACCACATGGAGATTCGGGGTCCCAGCAGCATACTGACTTGTTATTTCAGGTTTGAAGCAGCCGATCTAGATGAAAGGCTTTCCAATTTGCTGAATTTCTCTGCAAGTCAGAGAAGTTTGAATTTTGCTTTTCATACATTGAACTTTTCTGAAGTTAAAGTGGGGTGGGGGAACACTAGAGTTGTCTGAGATATAAAAAATACAGAAACAAGCAGGTTATTTCATTTTTTTAATTTTTATTTTAATTATAGTGACTTACATATCATTGACAATAATATTTTAGGTGCATATCAACATAAAATCAGGGAAATTCCCATCACCAAATTGTCCTCCCTCCACCTCCGTTCCTGTCCTACTTCCCATATCCTCTTCCCTCACCCCTGGGGCTGCAAGAATAAGTGGTCCCCTCTGTGCCTAGCTTACTACTTAGTGATCTTACACCTGTTTGGTCTTGGTGCCTCCCTTATTCCCCCCCCCCCAATTGGGAGGCGGGATAGATAGTTCAAGTTATTTAGTTTTGTTTGAAGAAGAGAAAAGTAATAACCTGGAGGAAAAAAAAAGAATTGAATACTCCGGAAGTGGGCAGAGTCCTTCTAGAGACTTTCATCCTTGGTTTGATGAAAAAAACAAGGGGAAAAAGAAGGTGAAACACCACAACAGTACATAAAAAACTGTTAAATAAAATATCCAGTACACATTCAAAAAAACAAAACAAAACAAAACAATAAAAGAGTAAGCACCATATAAAAACCATGGTATTGAGATTAAAAAATGTGGCATAGCACATAAGAAAAGAAAAGAAGAAAATAAATAAATAAATATAAATGGAGACATCCACTTCAATAACCAAACCACAACACCAAAATCTACAAAAAGTAGATAAGTAAATAATAATAATAATAATAATAGTAATAAATTGTTTTGTGTTTTTTCTCCCTCCTGCAGATGCAAAGTAAATATTGGGGTCATTCGAAAAGGAATTCCCTTGGCCTAAGAGAAACAGGGTTTCTCCACCCTTGAAGTATATTGTCATGGGATTAACTATAGACTCCTTTCAGGTTCATTTACTCTCCCCTTGGTGCTTTTGTGATGTATGGAAGACTTCTGCTCCGTTCTGGGTGATAAAATCAGACCTCTGTATCTAGAGGTCTCTGTATCAAGCAGGTTATTTCAAAAAGTAAAACTCTGGAGTGGAAAAACTAGTGTTTCAGTCATAGAAGGGGAGGGAGATAACTTCCAGGCTAAGGGAATTACAGTCATGTTTCCTCATGCCCCGTGATCATTTTTTATTATATTTTTCTTTTTGTTGATATGGTGTATTATGTTGATTGATTTATGCATATTAAACCATCCTTGCATTCCTTGCACGAAACCCACCCACTTGGTCTTGGTGAGGCATTGGATCCTATTTGCCAGTTTTTTGTTGAAGATCTTTGCATCTGTGTTCATCAGGGATATTGGTCTGTAGTTTTCATTTTTGTAGCCTCTCTGTCTTGGTATTACCTTGGTATCAAGGTGATATTAAGCTTCATAGAAACTATTTGGTAATGTTCCTGATTCTTCAATTTCATGAAAGAGCCTGAAAAGAATTGATAACAGTTCCTCTTGAAAGGTTTAAGAGAATTCATTAGTGAATCCATCTGGGTCTGGGAAGACTTTTGATTACCATTTTAATTTTCTCAGTAGTGATGGGTGAGTTTATAGATGCTAAATCATCCTGGTTTAGATGTGGAAGATTATGAATCAAAGAATTTATCTATTTCTTCCAGATTCTCATGTTTCATGGCATGTTTCTCAAAGTAGTCTCTGATTAACCTTTGAATCTTCAGCATCTGTAGTGATCTTTCCTGTTCATTTCTAATCTGGTTTTTTAAGTTTCTCTCTCTCATTTTCTTTGTGAGTTTTTCTAGTTATTTATCAATGTTGTTAATTTTTCAAAAAACCAATTTTTGCTTTTGTTGCTCCTTCAGATTGTTTGGCCCCTGTGATCTACAGTAGGAGAAAAGAAAGCAAAGTCTCAAGACCCTATTAGACAGAAAGCTCCCACCAAGACATAGCACTCTTACACTTTTCCACCATCTGACTGTCTCCAGTCCTTCTGTACTGTTATTGTTCCCTGACTCCTGTCATTTGATTGCTATAAATATAGATATCCTGTCGACACCTGTAGACACCTCACAGCATAGAACATCTAACCCAGGGAGAAAACACTTGCTACAGGCATTGAAGTAATTTTGTAGAGGAGCTTGAAGTGAGGAGAGACAAGAGCTTTGTGAAAGGCAATGAGATGACCAAATATTCCAGTGAGCCATGAATTCTCTGATGGCAAAACTTAAAAAATTCTGCTGGATTCTGATGCTACCTGTCCTCCACTTCCTCTCTCTTTGCCAGCATGGATTTCATCACTACCCAGGGAATCCAATCCCTTGGCTTTCTAATATATAAAGTACACTGTGATCCTGCAAAGGACTTCTTGATATTGAGCTCAGACATCAGTGCTCCCAAGTGATGCAATGATCGTAGATACAATGATTCTCCCATTAAAATCCCAGCAGGCATTTCCTTCTTATATCTATTGATTAAAAAGCATATGTGGAAGGCAAAGGATATGATCTAGCCAAAAGCACAGTAGCTAAGACAAGAATTGGAATGGTCAACTACCTCATTTCAAGGCTTACTGGAATTCAGTGATCATGGAATAAGGATATAGCATCTAAAGTGTAGGAATAGAACAAAATTTTATAGATATTGATATAATGTACTAAGAAAATGTGTGTCTATATGCCAAGATAATTCAACAAGATAAGGATAGTGTGTGACACATAGAACTTAACACTCATTTATTTATATTTTATAAAGGAAAACTTATGCTGTGCCATATGTAAAATTTAAATAGAAATTTATTAGATATGCAAAATCAGGGGCCTGAGTGCTAGTACTGCAGGTAAGGCATGTACCTTATTACAGCTCACCTGAGTTTGGTTGGCACAATATATGGTTCCTCCAAGCCCAATTAAGAGTGATCTCTGAGCACAGAGCAAGGGATAAGCCCTGAGCATCAGCTGGTGTAGCCCCAAACTACAAAAAAGGATACTTAAGTGATCCCTGAGCACAGAGTAAGGAGTAAACCCTGAGCATCAGCTGGTGTCCCCCCCAAACAAACAAAAAAGGATACTTGAGCACAATATAGCTATAACTCTATGAAAATACAATAAAAAGTTATTCTGACCTTGGTATAGGCAAGGATTTCACAAACAAAAAGATCATACAACATGTAAGAAAATATTGGTAAATGGAACTTAGAAAAATTCTAGCATTTAAAGGGTAATATTGTCAGATATTCCATATGTGTGCAGGTATGCATAGGTGGTTATTTCTGTTTATGTATATCTATCTGTATCTAATATACAGTGACTTTGGAAGACATTTGAGCTGTTTTAAAGGTTAAATATATTCCTAGCAACAACAAATAATCCAGAAGTTCTATTGCTAAGTATTTACCCGAGGCAAATGAAAACAAGTGCTCCAAACATCTCTGTGTGAAAGTTCAGAGAAATCAAAAGCTAGGGTGGAAGGGTTGTGGTGGTGGTGTAAAACCCACCAACAGATAATTGATGAATAAATGGGGGCATAGTGAAAAACAAAACATATTCTATAGGAAAAAGCAAAAAAATCTCAAAGATATTATGTTGAACAACCAATGTTTGAAACTAGAGTCTGTGTTTTGTCCCTCTGGATTAGAGGTCAAATTCATTCTCAGTGATAAACTTCTCTAGGACTAACCTGGACAAATTTCTGGGTCATAAAAATTTCCTGTATCCATCAAGATGATGGCTATAAGGACCCAAACCTGTCCAACATATAGAACAGTAAACAAAAATGGATGGATTTGACACATGCAAATAGACTCTATCAAAATAGTTTTTTATTGTGATTTGTTGAAAGCAGTAACTCAAATTTTGCTCAGGAGACCTGATGACCTCTTTCCAGTGACCCACCAAGTCAGGGGTCTGATACAGTTATTTAAGAATGTGATGCTAATGTAATTCTGTGGTGCCAAAGATTATCTACCATCTTCCCAGGTGCCCCATATGGTCCCCCAAGCCAGGGGCAATTTCTGAGTACAAAACCAGGAGTAACTCCTGAGCATCACCAGGTGTGGCCCAAAAACCGAAAAAAAAAATATTATTCATCACCCTGGTGGGGAATGGTAGGACTCTTCAGTGCTGCGCCTAGTCTTGCTCAGGGGACCATGTGGTGCTGGGGATAGAACTGGAGTCTGGTGTGTGCAGACAAGTACCTTACCTGCTGTTCTAGCTTTCTGGCTTTCAAAATAAGTTTTTTTTTTTTTTTTTGGTTTTGGGCCACATCCAGTGACGCTCAGGGGTTACTCCTGGCTATTTGCTCAGAAGTCGCTCCTGGCAGGCACGGGGGACCATATGGGGAACCGGGGGATCGAACCGCGGTCCGTCCTAGGTTAGCGCAGGCACCTTACCTCCAGCGCCACCGCCCGGCCCCCCTCAAAATAAGTTATTTTTAAAATAAAATTATATTGTATCTTAATTGATATTGAGAAGTAAATGACCTCATCAGTACTAGATATTCCATCTTGAAGGTAAGGCACAGGGATTTTCTTCACATCTTGAATACAGAGTTAGTGACACTGAATGAATTGAATACTTGCTTTGTCGTTATGAGCTAGACAATTGCTTGAATCAAATGAAGGTTGATTAGGACAGTTATTTCTTACTTTTACAATGTTAAGTAATACCAAAGGAAATGATGCTCATTTTCCCAAATTTTCATGGGTTTGTTAGTACAAAGAAACCTTTTTTGGGCTATATAACAGATCTACAAGAAAGTCTATTTAAGGTAAATTAATATATTCAGAGTGCCAGGTCATTCTTGGAGAAACTATTTGCTCTAAAAACATTATTAGAGATTTTAGTTTGTTGTGCTACATACCTTACACAACTAAGGATAAAGGAGAATGCCACTTTTATTCAGAGATAAAGTTCTGCAATTTCACAGATTCTAATCATTAAACCACAGTAGCTATCAATTCATTCATTACATTCTTTAACAACTGTAGAATCTGGGTCTGGAGCTCTAGTGTAGCAGTAGGATATTTGCTTTGCATGCTGTTGACCCAGAATAGACCTGTTTGATCTCAGGCATCCCATTTAGTCCCCCAAAGCCAAGAGTTATTTCTGAGTGCTTAGCCAGGAGTAACTCCTGAGTGTCATTGGATGTGAACCAGAACAAAATGAAACAACAACAAAAAATGACAACAATAACAACAATAAAAACACCCCAGAATATTTGAAAGCATTTGAATTTGAATGTTATTTGTGTTACCTTTATAAAACTTTTGATTTTGGATATTTTGTCACCCAAACAAGCTTATGGCTAAGGGAACTATGAATTTAATAAATGTTCTACTTGGTTTCATTAAAAATCATGTTAATCTTACATAATAACCATCTTGAGATTGTGTGGAACTATCCCAGCTATTAGCCATTTTTGTACCATCACTAATTCAGAGGAAAGTAAAATATCTTCAAATATCTCTAAGGAAAATAAGTTAGTTGATTTACTAACTTTCCACATATGGCAGTAAGATGTAGTTTTTGATCAATGATTTCAGAAAAGAACAAAAGTTGGTAACCTTTCACTAGAATCTCCTGTCTATGACATAGCATTGAAAGTGAATTCCAGAGCTGAGTCAAACACATCCTCAATTAATTCTGTAACCCTTGCAGTTTTCTATTGGAACTCTTAGCATGATCTTGATCTGATTTCTAAAGACTGGACTGGGGTGGCCTGAAAGGTAGTACAGGGGAAGAAAGGAAATAAGAAAATATGAAGAATCTTTTGACCCATGTGTTTCTTATCTGTCACACCACATCTCTTTCTCCCTAATGTGGAGAATGTGGAAGTGGTGGTGGTGGTGGTAGTCGAGGGAAATCCTTGTTTGTAGCTCCATTTTCTAATAGAGATTCAGACCCTTGGCAAACACTTTAAGCTTACATTGCTGAAAGGATATATTTTGCATTTTTAATGTCACTCATCTAAAGTTCACAGGTGTGGATTTTTAAAAATTCTTTTCTGAGGGCTGAGCGGTGACAATAGAAGTAAGGCGTCTGCCTTGCAAGCGCCAGCCTAGGACGGACCACAGTTCGAACCCCCTGCATCCCATATGGTTCCCCCAAGCCAGGAGCAATTTCTGAGCGCATAGCCAGGAGTAAGCCCTGAGCGTCAATGGTGTGGCCGCAAAACAAAACAAAACATCTTTCTGATTCATGTACTCCTTTGAAAATTTGGAGGGGAGCAAAAACTTCCTAATTTACTGACTCATCATCGCATTTAACCCTATTAGAGTTCTTAAAATTTGTTTTGGAAAAAATAAAAAATAAATAAAAATTTGTTTTGGAATGAGAACTACAATAGAAGGCTACTACCCAAATTATAAGACTTATCTTTCCAGCTCTGCCATTAGCCAGCTGTTTCACTTTGGGAAAGTTCCATAAACAATCTGGGCTCTGGTTCCAGACATGTGAATTAAGGAGAATGAACTAAGGCAGTTTCTAAAGTTCCTTATGGCTCAAAACATCTCAATTGCAAGGCATTGGTGTTTTCCTGATGAGAAAAGGCACATATGCAATTATTTTTAAAATGGTATGAGTGAACTGTTTAGACTCTAAGACTCCAAAAACCAGATCTCTCACTAGATGCCTATCAATTTTCAGGATGCATGAGAATTCTGACACCCTCGGCTGCCATTTCCAATGTCTGTGTGAGCTAAATGCTAGAGAAAGAGAGACAAAAGCTAAGGTACTTGCACCACCGCGAGTGATCCCTGACTACAGAACCAGGTGATCTTCCACTCCAATGCCCCAAGTATCATAATTACTGGGGAACTCAAGTTTCTTTATATTTCCAGGTCTAAAATAAAAAACGCCCATAGAAAATAATGATAGGGCAAACCCAGCCAGCTCACCCTAGGACGGTATTTAAAACAAAGTCTCCCCAGGAGATGCACGTATGTTCTTGGCATCAGCTACTTCTCCCAATGATGTCAGTGCATGTTTTCTGTCAGATTCATCTTTCTTAAATGCCACTTAAATCCTGTCTCTTCCCCCATCCTTTCAAAAATCCTGTCTCGAAGCCAACAGAACTGAGCTGCTTGCTATGCGCATGTGGCCCAACAACCCATATCAGGACTCAAAGAACAAACAAGGAAGCAACAGAACAGAATATCCAGGCTGCTTTGGCCCAGGGTAACTACCAATTCTGCAGGATGTTTGCAGATAGGCTGACACTACAGTGATCCACACATTTAAGGATCCCAGTCAATGAAAAGATGGGACTCCCTGAGAAAGTGGGACCTCACTCTCTCAAGTAGGTGAGCAACTAAGAAACTGATAAGCAGACTGAAAGGAATAGCAGGAGTATCATGTACTGCTACAAGTTGAAACATAGTGTGACAGCCATGCATTCCATAAAATCCTCCTTAGTGGAGTCTGTTAAGGACTCTTACACAGAAGATGTTGTCACCATCATCTCCCACTTTTGAAGATAGCTTGCCAGGAACTTATCACTTTGATACTCATATTCCCAGAGTTCATCTTGGTCTACTTTGCATCTCCCCTCTTCACTGCTCATCCACTTAAATGCTTAAAACCTTTCCTAAGTAAACCACCATTCAATTATATTTTAATTTTCTTCCATAGAGACTTGAGTCTAGAAGGGAAACCATTCACTTTGAAGGTGGGAGTTGGCACTAGTGGAAACCAAACCTTTTATTACACATGCAAGAAGTTGAGCAAACTTTTTACAGTCATAGGAAGAAACAGTTCTGGACTGATAGTGAGAGTTGCTGCCTTAGCAAGAGGAGGGATTCAACATCCATCCTATTGCAGTGCCTAAATTACAGATTCTTATTTTTTCCAATTCTAATTGAAGTAAGAGGGCCGGGGTTGTAAATGCCAGAAATTTCTGGGATAAGCAAAAGCATATGGGTCATTCTCCAAAACAGACCACATTCTAGCCCATAAAATTATCTACATAAAATAAAAAGAATAGAAATTGTACATACTACCTTCTCAGATGCACAGAAATTACAAGCGAATAATAGGCAGACACATACACAAAATTTTAACACCTGGAAATTAAACAATTTAGCAATGAACATCCAGTGGGTCATAGATGAAATCTAAGAGAAAATTAAAGATTTTTGGAATCAAACAAGAATGAAGATACAAATTATCAGAGTTTGTGGAACACAGCTAATGTGTTACTAAGAGAAAAATTTATAGCTTTGAAAGCATTCATCTGGAATGAAGAAAGGACCTACATAAGTAGCTTAATGACACAGCTTATATAATTGGAATGTGAAAAATAAAATGAACCAAAAATTGGAAGACAGAAGTAGATAATAAAGCTTAGAGCAGAAATGAATGAATTAGAAATACAAAAAACAATCTGAAAGATCAATGAAAGCAAGAGTTGGTTCTTTGAACAAATAAACAAGATCTATAGACTGCTACCAAAACTCACAAAGAAGAGAGAAAACTTAAAAAACCAAATTATGAATGAAAAGAGGGGATTACTACAAATGCTACAGAAATTCAAATGATAATCAGAGATTACTTTGAGAACCTCTATGCTACAAAAGATGAGAATCTGGAAGAAATGGACAAATTCTTGGACTCTTATAACCTTCCAAGGTTGAACCAACATGATCTAGCTACTGAGGAAACT
>PVKC010024555.1:0-16852 GCA_004027635.1 Crocidura indochinensis | reverse complement strand
GGAAATTGAGCTCCCATTCGATCCAGCTATTCCACTCCTAGGGATATACCCTAAGAACAAAATACAAAAACCCCTTCCTCACACCTATATTTATTGCAGCACTATTCACAATAGCCAGGCTCTGGAAACAACCAAGATGCCCTTCAACAGATGAATGGCTAAAGAAACTGTGGTACATATACACAATGGAATATTATGCAGCCGTCAGGAGAGATGAAGTCATGACATTTTCCTATACATGGATGTATATGGAATCTACCATACTGAGTGAAATAAGTCAGAGGGAGAGAGAGAGATGTAGAGTAGTCTCACTCATCTATGGGTTTTGAGAAAAATAAAAGTCTTTTTTGCAACAATCCTCAGAGACAATGAGAGGAGGGCTGGAACTTCCAGCTTACTTCATGAAGCTCACCACAAAGAGTGGTGAGTGCAGTTCTAGAAATAACTACACAGAGAACTACCCTAATCATGTGAATGAATGAGGGAACTGGAAAGCCTGTCTGGAGTACAGGTGGGGGTGGGTTGGGAGGGAGGGAGATTTGGGACATTGGTGGTGGGAATGTTGCACTGGTGAAGGGGGTGTTCTTTACATGACTGAAACCTAATCACAATCATATATGTAATCAAGATATTTAAATAAAGAAAAAAATAAAAAAAGAAAAACATAGACTGAAACTTGATGCATTAAAACAAACTCAAGACATAAAAAATAACACGATTATGATCATAAGAATTATAGAGTTCAAAAGTCTGAAGTCAGTTCACTGGGTTAAAAGCAAGGCATACAGTTTCCATCTGGAGGCCCTAGAGGAGATCTTTTGGCCTTGCTCCTCCCAGTCTCCAGAAGTCACTTAAATTGTGGCTCCTTCTTGTTTTATTAAGGCACAGCACTTTCATCTCTGCTTCCACCACTGTAAAACAAATCCCCATGGTTTGTGAGATTAATCCCCACACACTGTATCTCCACCACCAGGTGGATGGGTCTGTTGCAGCTGGTCTTGGAAAATTAATAAACCAAGTCAGTGAGGAGAGTCATGGAGTTAGAGACTTCTTCCTCCTGGTGTCTGAGTGTGCCAAGTCAAACTGCTCTTTCTTTATTTTCTCAAAACAAAATCCACCAGAGTGGAGCAGGATAAGTGCTCCAGGTGGGCTTTTACATATCAAATGAAATGTTTGAAGTCGAGAGGAAGATGTGAGAAAACCTTTATTTTGGGTTACTTACTGGGTGCCATCTTATACACCACCATATGGCTTTTTCCTTCATCCTAACTCCTAATGCATTCCCATTTTGATGAACCCTTAAATATATCTGCCCACCCAGATAATTCACAATAATCCTCCATGTATAATTCCATAAACTAATAATATCTGCAAATTCCATTTTGTCTTACAAGGTAACATAATAGAAAGGTTCTGAGCATCTGTCTGAGATCATTATCCTGTTTACTACAACTAAGGATCAGTCATACCAGTAAATACTAATATCTTGACTTCTCAGACAATATAGAATCCCTAGATTTTTCCCTGCTGATGTTATTCAAGCATTTAAGATTTTGGTGTTGCTGTTTCTAAATTGTAGAGAGTTTTTTTTATTTATTTGTTTATTTATTTTTGGGTTTGGGGCCACACTCAGCAGTGCTCAGGGGTTACTCCTGACTCTGTGCTCAGAAATTATTCCTAGCAGGCTCAGGGAACCATATGAGATGCTGGGAATCGAACCTGTGTCCATGCGGGGTTGGCCACATGCAAGGCCAATGCCCTACTGCTATGCTATCTCTCCAGCCCCAGTAGATAGTATTTTAAAGATGGAAGAAACTTCACTTCAATTTTGGCAGCCAAATGAACAATATAATTAGACATTGAACCAGCTGTTTAAAGAAATGCTATAATACCATGTTTATGATTTATTGTTGTATAACTTTCAGTAAATTGATTTTAATTTTCTAAATTGTAAAGTTGAGAGACCAGAGAGAAATGTGTTTTCCCTGTATGTAGCTTGACCTTGTTTCAATCTTCAGCATCACATACACATACATATAATCCCCAGAGTACCACAAGAAATGATCTAAGAGCACAAAGCTAACCGTGTTCATGTAACTGTGAGTAACTAACCCCCAGAATATTACTATATACTGCTCAATTTCTTCACCTTCTCTCCTCAGAAATTGTAAAGTTGGGAAAAAAATTTTAAATACATCTCAGATTTATTATTTGTAAAGTAAAGATAATAATGTAACCAACCCCTTCTGTAGTTGTGGTATTTCCTGAGTGATTATTCAGCTAGAACTTCAAAATGAACATTAAATATATTGATTTTTATCACAACTACTTTATATTTTGTTATACATTTTTGCAAACACATGCAATATATAGGACTCTAAGAGAGATGTCTAAAATCCTACGAACCCCATGAATAGAGTTAAGGAGTGTGAATCCCCCCTACCCCTGCCCCCAGTTGTTTGCACATTGTGAAGAAAAGAAATTTGTAATTCTTTCCAGATCTTTCAGTGACTTAAATAGGTTTTGCAATGCAGGAGCTGGAGATGAGGAGAAGAGAGTTTGAGATCTCACATAAATACATAAAAACATTGTATGACTGAAATGTCTGATTATACCCAACTCCAAACAAAAGCTCACAGTTTCTCCTTGGACAATATGTTTTAAAATGTGACTTGGCCAGTTCCTAGTGTCGATGAAGTTTCAGAGATTTACAGTGGTTATTGAATTGGAAACCACCAGAGTACAAAACCTAACGCTCCCATGTTGATGAACAACTGTATTTTCAGTTGAGTGATCATAGTCATTGACCCATGTTCTTCACTGTTCAAAATTGAGCTTTTTACTTTGGGATTGTTCTTTTTTTGCTACAAAGCTTCAAGACAACTGGTTCCAGGAAGAGACACAAACTCATTCAGTGGCTTTTGGAATGTAAAAGATTGCTCAGAAGAATGGGAAGAAAGGGAGTTGACAGTGAGAAGAGATATCTTTATGCAGGTGACAATAAAATTGAATGAGTTCTCTCTTCATAGCATCAAAGTATACCTCATTACTGACTTTGGGGTTCCTGACTGTCACATTGCACTGCCTTTCTCTTCCATTCCAGGTACTATGCTCAATATAAGCCATGATTCACTCTGAACTATCTGTTGTTGATTTTTAACAACAAAACATTACAATAAAATATTCAAGGTGTTTTATTGTAAAAGAGAAAGACACAAAGTGCCATAGAGGCAGGTTGGAGGTGGGGCAGAAGGGAAACTATGGACATTGGTGGCAGGAAATGTACACTAGTGAAGGAATGGGTATTGAACATTGTATGACTGAAAATTTTTAACCTGTATTTTATAAAATTTAATTAAAGTGTTTTTATTGGAGCCAGAATGGTGGCATAGTGGTAGGGCTTTTGCCTTGTGGGTAGCTGACCTAGGATAGACAGCAGTTCGATTCCCCCAGAGTCCCATATGGTCCCCTAAGCCAGAAGATATTTCTGAGCACAAAGACAGGAGGAGTAACTCCTAAGCATAACCAGATATGTCCCCAAAACCAAAATAATAATAATAATAATAATAATAATAATAATAATAAAGTACTTTTACTGAAATTCGTTGGTTTGCAATTGCATTAATAATGATTGCCGTGTCACATAATCTCAATGCCATACTTACCATCAGTGAGGACTATCTTTCTGAATATGCAAACCAGATTTTTGATTAATACAGTCTTGCTCGCCCCCCAGTAATTAAATTGATTATATTACAAGCCTCTTTCACTGTTCCTTCTGTTAAGGTTCACTTGTGTTTAAGTCATCTGGTGGTTCCCACTACTTCTTTTTTTGATATGCAAATCTCAGAATGAACAAGTTGTTTATTCAGGTTGCTGACTTCATCCCTTTATTCATGGATTCTTACTTTCATTGTCAGTTGCCTTTTGAAATTTTAAGTGTTTTTGACTGAGTAACTTCCCATGCTGACTAAAGGACTCTACTCTGTGCATCACTATAATCACAGTCTCCCTGCCAACACACCACAAAGAGACAAGAATGACTCTGTAAAATAGAGCTGTGTGTGTATTAATATAGAGCGATCATTACAAAAGTTAGATAATGCTTGTACTGCCTTCTAATAAACACTTGCTTTTCAGTCCTACTTAGAATAATAACATTTAGATTATGTAGAATGCTCAATGATTGGTACTCTCAGTGTGATCTCCGATTCTCATTCTTTCTTTGGGTTTAGATGCTCTGAATTTCCCTTTAAGGGGCCTGTCTTTTCTTTGTTTTATTTTTTAAAAGATGATATATTTTAGAGGACACATCTGGCATATCCTCCTGGCTCTGTAATCAGGGATCACTCCTCAGAGTGCTTAGAATATTTGCAATGGAGTAGATCAAATTAGAGTTCACCACAAGTAAGGCAAGTGCCTAACACCTGTAATATGCCCTCGTCTACTGGACATACTTTTTTTTTCTTCAAATTTGTCTCAGATGAAGTGAATTCTTTTGTTGGATCTTAAAATCAGGATCCAGATATCAACATCGACTGTCCCCTGGCCATAACAGTCAGTCTGAGTGTGACAGATGAACCAAGTGGATCTACTGAGTGGCTCAGCTGTAGAAATTTTGTGGCAATTATTAAAAATTGAGTGCAATCTTCTTGGATCACCCAACTGCTAGAATATATAGCCACATCTTGTTTACTTCACCAATTGGTGCCATTCTTGCCACATGTTAGTTCTCTGAAATATAAATAAATCCGGAAGAAAAGGAGAGAGAAATACACAGGAAGTCAGTGATAACCAAAGAGCTTTTTTTCTGTTCCAGTTGATTGTTTTAGGTCCTTGAATATTCTCTTCTTTTCTCTGAGCCAGGTTAGGTTACAGTTATATCATTTGCATCAGCAAAAGTCCAATTGATTCATCGAGCCTGAGTGCTCTGTCCTTTAATAATTCATCCACTTAGGCAGTGTCTATTCCTCTTTGTTTTCTACAAAAGAATGCTGTGATGTAGCTTTAGAAGGAAAAGCCAGTCTTTCCTACCCAAACAACTTTGTTTATACCTCTATTTATTGTCTTCAACTGTTCTTCCAAATATTCTCTCCCATGTTCGTCCTTCATTTTTTAGATCTTCGTGTCAAAGCTGCTTTTGCAGATTTCTCTGATTGTGCATTCTTGAGTGACCACTCACAATTCAGCACCCAACTATCTGTTCCTGAGGGCAGGAACCTTATGGGACTTACTTGGCAGCAGCATTCCAGTGGTTGGTCTTGGAGCAGGAATGCATTTTGTGCTATCTAAATATTTGTGAGCAAGTTCCTTAAATGTGCCAGCTTCCTTCTACTTTTCCCTCTGCCTAAAACTTTGTTCCCTTAGTTCTCTACCAAACTGCTCCTTCTTTCTTCAATCTATTCTAAATGGCTTCCTTAATCAGCTAGCCAAATAGATGAACCCTTGTCTTAGCTTTTCTATTATGTTTCTCAGTTTTTATATTCTTTATTATACTAAATCATGTCCTTTATTTTTTTCTCAAGACAATAAAGCTTCCATGAGAACAGAGAGTGTTCATCTTGTTTAGATCTTTATTCCCAAAGTCTTCAGTAGTACCTGGCATATCACAGATGAGTGAAATAAGACAGAGGGAGAGAGATAGACACAAAATAGTCTCATTCATCTGTGGGTTTTGGGAAAAAATAAAAGACATTTTTAATAAAAGACATTTTGCAATAATCTTCAGAGATAAACAGAGGAGGTCTGGAAGGTCCAGCTCACTACATGAAGCTCACCACAAAGAGTGGTGAGTGCAGTTAGAGAAATAACTACACTGAGAACTATCATAACAAAGTGAATGAATGAAGGAAGCAGAAAGCCTGTCCAGAGTACAGGTGGGGTGGGGTGGGAAGGAGGGAGAATTGGGACATTGGTGGTGGGAATGTTGCACTGGTGAAGGGGGGTGTTCTTTACATGACTGAAACCCAACCACAATCATGTTTGTAATCAAGGTGTTTAAATAAAGATATATAAAAAACAGATATTAATTGACTTGCCTGATGAATGAGTGCACACATGAATGAATGAAGAACAGAAATACAGATGTGTTTATTGGTCTGGGTTTTAGTGGGAACTCTTAAGAATTAGTCCTGGCATTGCCAAGTGGACAAATTAGATGCTGAAGACTGAAGCCATATCCACTGTGTGTTTTCTTCTCTACTATATAGTTTCAGATCAGACTTATTTGTATGCATAATCTTTTAAAAATCTTCACAGTTGGGGCCAGAGAGATAGCACAGAGGTAGGGCATTTGCCTTGCAAGCAGCCAACCTGGGTTCTATTCCTAGCATTCTATATGGTCCCCCAATCTGCCAGGGGTGATTTCTGAGTGTAGAACCAGAATCTGGGTGTGGTCCAAAATCAATCAATTAATCAATAATTAAATAAAAAGTTAAAAAAATAAAAATCTTTACAGCATCCTTAGGAAGTAGGACAATCTGTAGTCAATTATTTTAGTGGAGAAAACTGTTTTGGAGGGTAATTTTCCCAGTGTTCCTTTACTCTGAGTTCCTCAAATCTAATTAAGTTCATTCTCTCGATGATAATCTATGTTTTAGAATATCTCCTTTATTACTCACCAGGTGAATTTCAAGATCATATCTGGGATCCAAGTAGAAAAGTAGAATTTATACTCCAGACCTCTTTAGTCATATCCTACATGGAACTGGACATGTCTAGGTCCTACAATCTCAGACGCTCAGGGTAAGGCCTGAGTGAGTAACAGACTTGTCTGTTCACCACAAACAGAATAGACAAGGGAGCTTACTGGTGGGCTTTCAACTTCAAAAGCAAAACCCTCTTCACTTTCACTTTCGCTCTCAATATTTGGTCATTGTGAGCAGTTTAATTTTATTTCTCTTCACATCATTCATCGTTGGTCAACATTTTCTCAGTATGCTTCTCAGAACCAATTCAAAGGTAACCTTGCAAATGACTTTCAGTAGCCCCTAGATGTTCTGGATGGTCCTTTTTCCTGTTCCCAAAGCAATCCATACATCTCTATAGTTCTAGACTTCAAATACTTTTCTTTCTTTCTAAGGGGAGACTCTATGTCTTATGGGTAATGTCTTATCCCTAATGTTAAGCCACAGTACACTGCATGTTGTAGGTGTTCAATAACGCCCTTTGGGATGCAATCTCTTCAGACAGACCTCTTCAATGTGAACTGCACTGCTAGGAACTGTTGTCAATATACAAAGTTACATTTGTGATCTTATGAGTATGGGTGAGAAAGCAGGCCTGAAATTGTTTTATATAGAATATAGGAAGTACTCTGAGTTAACTTGAAGATAATACTTAGAAATGAAAAAGAGGAATTTCATTTGTGACTTGCTATGGTTAAGGTTATTCCTTCTTTTTTTTTTAAAGAGTGTGATCATTTTATTAATAGCTTTTTAAGTGTCTCTCAGGATGTGGCTTTAATCTGCTGTGAAAGTAGGTGGTGCATAAAGAATAAGGAAAATAAATAAAGAAGGAAAAGAAAGAAGCAAGTGGAAAGAGAGAAAGAGAGAAGGAAGGAAGGGTGAAAGAAAGAAAGAAAGAAAGAAAGAAAGAAAGAAAGAAAGAAAGAAAGAAAGAAAGAAAGAAAGAAAGAAAGAAGAAAGAAAGAAAAAAGAAAGAAAGAAGGAAAGAAGGAAAGAAAGAACGAAAGAAAGAAAGAGGAAGGAAGGAAGGAAGAAGAAATAAAGGAAGGAAGGAAGGAAGGAAGGGAGAGAAAGAAAGAAATAGCAAAAGAAAGAAAGAAAGAGAGAAAGAAAGAAAGAAAGAGAAAGGAAGGAAGGAAGGAAGAAGAAATAAAGGAAGAAAGGAAGGAAGGAAGGGAAATAAAGAAAGAAAGAAAGAAAGAGAGAAAGAAGAAAAAAGAAAGGAAGGAAGAAAGAAAGAAAGAAAAAAGAAAGAAAGGAAGGAAGAAGAAAGAAAGAGAGAGAAAGGAAGGAAGGAAGAGAGAGAAAGAAAGGAAGGAAGGAAGAAAGGAAGGAAGGAAGAAAGAAGAAATAAAGGAAGAAAGGAAGGAAGGAAGGAAGAAGAAATAAAGGAAGGAAGGAAGGGAAAGGAAGAAAGAAAGGAAGGAAGAAAGAAAGAATGAAAGAAAGAAAGGAAGGAAGGAAGAAGAAAGAAAGAGAAAGGAAGGAAGGAAGAGAAAGGAAGGAAGGAAGAAAGAAAGAAAAGAGAAAGAAGAAAAGAAAGAAAGGAGAAGAAAGAAAAAAATAACATCAGATATGAAAGTGTCTCTGGATTATGAGTTCAGGTAGACACCCTTGAAGTTTGACTTTGGGAAAAGGAATATAGTGTCTTGCTTTAGAGAAAGAGAGAGGTGTCTAGATTATGCATTAAATGGAAAGAGGAGGGGTTGGGGAGATGACATGGAGGTAGGGCATTTGTCTTACATGCATGAAGGATGATGGTTCGAATCCCGGCATCCCAAATGGTCCCCCGAGCCTGCCAGGAGCAATTTCTGAGCACAGAGACAGAAGTAGCCCCTGAACACTGCTGGGTATGACCCAAAAAACCAACCAAATAAACAAACAAAAATAGAAAGAGGATGGCTGAGTTTGGGGATGGGTTCAAGGTAAATGTTGACCAAACAGATGCATTCCACTAAGGACATTAACCATGACAGACTAAGTATTGTCTCTCCTCAGGACTCCCCATTCTACTGGATAAATCAGAGAAGAGAAGTAGGATACTCAAGAATGTTAAAATGTGAGACATAATATTTAAACCTCTCATAACTGAAATGACTGTATTATGAACAACTTGGTAAATCACAGCATTATAATAAATTTTTTGGTGCCGGACATGAAATTATGCAAATAAAATAACAGATTAGACAGATGATCTTCTTCTTCCATAGTAGAAATTGGTCTAAATTCTAAATTTTGCCTAGGAAATGAGCCATTTTAAATTTTCCCATGCTGGAGGTAAAAGGTAATAAAATGTCATGTATGAAATCCTTGTGACAATGAACTGTAAATCCAGTGTCAAAGATATTATCATTATTATTAATTTTTTGCACTTTATTTTATTTTATTTTATTGGTTTTTGGGTCACACCCGGCAGTGCTCAGGGGTCACTCCTGGCTCCATGCTCAGAAATTGCTCCTGGCAGGCACGGGGGGCCATATGGGGCACCGGGATTCGAACTGATGACCTTTTTGCATGAAAGGCAAACGCCTTACCTCCATGCTATCTCCCAGGCCACTTTCTTTTATTTTTATTGAGCAGTCATTGACCTACTGATCCTTATTCATAAGGATAAATAGTAAATAGTGTGATAACTTGGCCTACATACATGTGAAATGGTGGCTATCATCATTTTTTAGCGCAATTTTTAAAATTTCTTTTTTTAAACACCGTGATTATAAACTTGTTCATACTACAGTTTTGTACATGAGTTATTGTCATACAGTGTACAATAACCTTCACCAGTGTGCATTTCTCTCCACCAACAAGTATTTTTAATATATAAAATTTTTATTTAAGTTCCATGATAACATGCATATTTGTAGTTGGGTTTCAGTCATAAACAGAATATCCCCCTTCACTAGTACAATATTCTCACCACCAATGACACACTCTCTTCTCACCCACCCCTGCCTGTATTCGAGACAGGCATTCTACTTCTCTCATTCTTTAACATTGTCGTGCCAGTTGTTAGCGTAGTTGTTTCCCTAACAGCGTTCACCACTCTTTGTGGTCAGCTTCAAATTGTGAGCACATCCTTCTGGCCCTTCCAGCCCTCATCTCTATTGTCTCTGTGCATTATTACAATAATGTCCTTAATTTTTCTTGAAAACCATAGATGAGTGAGTCTATTCTGTGTCTATCTCTTTCCCTCTGACTTATTTCACTCAGAATAATAGATTCCATGTACATTCATGTATAGGAAAATTTCAAGACATAATCTCTCCTGACGACTGCACAATATTCCATTTTATTACTATTTTTAAAAGGTACTTCTCCAGTACAGTAGGAGGACATTTGCCTAGCACATGAATGCTCTGCCTAATTTAATCCCCAGCATTCTATATGATTCTCTAGGTGCCACGAAGATTATTTCCTGAGTATAGAACCAGGAATAACCCCTGAGCATAGGTAAATATTATCCCTTTCACGTACCACAGTACCTTTCATGAAGGAAAGCATGTGGGTAGTGGAGTGGGGACTACATTGATGGAGGGAAGTGGACCACGGATGAAGGGATTGGTGTTGAAACCATCTATTTCTGAAACCCAATCATGAATAACTTTGTAATTATGTTCCTAAAAAAGAATTATGTTCTTAAAAAAGAAAAAAAGAAAAGATATATAAGCCAATATGGTCAAAATAAAAATTAAAAATAAAGAAAAAAGAAATAAAAAAAGATATTAGAACTTCCCAAGCTTTGTACTGTTGGTATCCTACAGAGCTGTGTGAAATAAGGATTTAGTGCTTTATGGACTGGTGAGATACCACAGTAGTAGAGCGTTTGCTTTGCAAGCAGCCAACACAAGACAGACCCCGGTTTGAATCCCATATTGTCCCCCAAACCTGCCAGGAGAGATTTCTGAGGAGGGTGAACCAGAAGTAACCCCTGAGTGCCACTGGGTGTGATCCAAAAACAAAACAAGAACAACAAAATAAAGAATCAAGCACTTCAGTTCTACGAATGGTATTGGACACGAATTGCACACAATGGTCAATAGACTTGAACATGCCTATGAAATGGAATTCTGTTTCATTTAGATTTGGTTTCTGATCCTAAGTAACCTTAAATAACATAATGGAATTTTTCAACATTTATACCAAATGGGAACAATGGAAGCACATGTGTTTGCTGGAGCTTAAAAGAAAGGAGTTGAGATCTGGAAAGATCTGGTTTCTTGGCCAACATATACATTAGCACATCTTTTGTTTTTCTTTTTCCTAATCATAGAAGATGTTGGAGGATGAAGAAAATGGGAAACTTTATAACACCTGGATATTCTAAATGCACCCTGTTATGGCTTTTTAAAAAAATTATAATTCTCATCCAATCATTAATTTGGAGCCAAGCTTTACTAACATTGGAAAACTATGTATTTTATTCTTTAACATGTGAGACATGAACTATTGATTTTTTGTGTTCTTTTTTTGTTTGTTTGTTTGATATTCCGGCACCCTTTAGCACCCAGCACAGAGCTTTTGTTTTTAATAAGTGCTGGCTAAGGGATGAAATGAATGAGTTAAAATAATAAGGGGCTCGGGAGATAGCATGGAGGTAAGGCATTTGCCTTTCATGCAAAAGGTCATCAGTTTGAATCCCGGTGCCCTATATGGTCCCCCGTGCCTGCCAGGAGCAATTTCTGAGCATGGAGCCAGGAGTAATCCCTGAGCACCGCCGGGTGTGACCCAAAAACCAAAAAAAAAAAAAAGAAAAGAAAAAAAATAATAATAAACATGGGGCCGGCGAGATAGCATGAAGGTAAGGCGTTTGCCTTCCATGCAGAAGGACAGTGGGAATCCCAGTATCCCATCTGGTCCCCCATGCCTGCCAGGGGCGATTTCTGAGCATAGTCAGGAGTAATCCCTGAGTGTGCCGGGTGTGACCCAAAAAACAAAAAAAATTATAATAATAATAAACATGAGGGATCAGAGAGATGGTATGGAGGTAGGGCATTTGTCTTGCATGCAGAAGGACCGGTGGTTCGATTCCCAGCATCCCATATGGTTCCCCAAACCTGCCAGGAGCAATTTCTGAGCATAGAGCCAGGAGTAAGCCCTGAGTGCTTTTTTGGGGGGAGTGACCCAAAAATAACAACAAAAATAAGTATGAATTTAAAAAGTGGATGAAAAATAAGTATGAATTTAAAAAAGTGGATGGCCAGAGACCAAGTGGAAAAAAAAGAGGTCAGATCTAAATACCCAAGCCAAACTCAACTGCAACATAATCAAGAGACCCAAACTATAACAAACTAGATATAAAACGGACCTGTTACATTGGTAGTCCAGGGGGTTAGAGGTGGAGCTTTGGGGTACAAGTGTGGGAACAGGAAGGGGGTGGAGGGAGGTTCACTGGTGGCGAGAATGCCCCTAATTTGCTATCACTATATGCCTGAATCACAACGACTTGTAATTCAAAATGGCCTCAATAAATAATAATAATGATTTTAAAAAACTTCAACACAGAGAGTGGTGAATGCAGTTAGAGAGATGACTATACACTATCATGGCAGTGTTAATGAGTGAGAGAAGTAGAATGCCTGTCTCAAATACAGGCAGGGAGAAGTGAGTAAGAAGGGAGATGGGGGGCATTAGTGATGGGAAGGTTGCACTGGTGAAGGGGTGGGTAGTGTTTTTTAAATGCCTGAAACCCAACTATAATTATGTATGTAATCAGGGTGCTTCAATAAAGATAAAAGAAACTTAAAAACATAATAGAATAAGCAATGCAAAAGAATCAGTATTATCTCTCAGGTTCCCAAGGAATAGTTCTATTTTTAACTTTTATTGTAGCCAAAGTGAATTGCATTAATTTCACAGAAATATTTAAGGCACACAATGACAATGAATGAGGGGCTTTCCCACCACCAGTGTTGTCCTCCCTCCAACCTGTTCCCAGCATGCATTCCATATCTCCCTTAGGAATCAGCCAGTCAGCACAAATTATGCATCCACAATATTCATTCACCAAGTGCAGGCAAGGCAGGGCTTTGGGCAGAGATTGAGAAACGCATTCATCGCCGGAGTATGACCAAGTAGGCGGGGACCCTGTGCAGGCCCGGGGAGGAGTCTGTGAGTTGGAGCTCTTGGATCCAATCAAAAAGGAGACTGCCAGGGGGAGATGCAAGGGGGAGCGGGAGACTGAGAAACCAGCCCAGTGAGCCAGCCAGCTTCTTCTCTGCAAGCAAGAGCAGAGGGTTTCCCAGCCCTATCCCCAGCCATGGCCTTTGCAAATCTGCGGAAAGTACTCATCAGTGATAGCTTGGACCCATGCTGCAGGAAGATACTGCAAGATGGAGGGCTGCAAGTAGTGGAGAGGCAGAACCTGAGCAAGGAAGAGCTCATAGCAGAACTGCAGGTAAGACTAGAAGGAAGGCCACTTGGCCATCCCATCCCCAGGAGCCAGTCCTGGGGCTTCCTCAGATGGGGGAACTGGAGGGGTGCAAGGGAAAAAAGAGGGGGGAACCCACAGCATGCATACTTTCCTTTCAGTTTGCAACCGCGTGTTTCTTCTGGGCCTGCCTCCCTGCCATGCCAGCCTTGCCTGGTGCTGGCATTTGCAACTGGTCCTGCCAGATCTGCTCCAGGGATGCCTGCAATAGGGTGCTGGGGGAAGGGGGCCAAAATCTCCCCTTTCCCCTGCCCCCCAACCTAGTTCTGCCTTTCCAAGATCTTGCTCTGCGTCCCTTGCTTGGGGCCCAGCCAGACTTCTGGCTTCTGAACACCATGCTGAGAAGGAGGCCAGGTCTGGGGCTGCAAAAAAACGCCTCCCCCCCCCTCCTGTCCTTTCAAGTCTGATGCAAGACTGGGGTGAGTTTTCACCGCCTCTTGGAGAAAAGGGGCGGGCTGGGCTGGGCTGGGGGCGCCCGGATGCCTGCACCGCCCACAAGGCAGCTTGCTGAGATGCAGCCAGAACCTCCTGAGGCTTTTTGGGCACGTGGGCCTCACCCCTACTTAGAAAGAAATGGCCCAATTGGACCAGAATCCAATCTCAAAGCCACACACACAGCACATTTTGAGCTCTCTGCAAGTCCTACTCTGGAAGTCCTGAGTGAGATATGCTGAATATATATTTATATATATATATATTTTTTTTTTCTTTTTGGTGAAATTTGAATTTGTCTCTATTGGAGTACAGGGAAACAGGGTTTAGATCACCCAGATAAGTGTCCTTTTAGTCTTTTCAAGATTGTTTTTGTGATTTAGCTCCAACGGGCTTCAGACCTCTCTGGGCCTTGACTTTACCTCTGTTGCAGTGACCTAAGATGGGATATGAGTTTGGGATTTTCATCTTTCATTTTCACCAGACCACCAAATTGGGGCAAAGTCTGGACTTAGGGCTTTTTAAAAAAAACAAAAACAAAACAAAAAAACCCCCAGAAATTAGAATTTTTTTAAGGGGGATTTGGTTGGGGGTTTCAAGGACAGGCATTTATGCAAGGAATGAAGAAAACCAGGTTTCACAAGGAATGGAGGGAGATTAGATTAGATCGCAAGAATCTAGACCTGAAACTTGGAGAGAGATTTCAAAGCATCGCAAACTCCTGGCTAAGGAGGCTGGTGGTTATGTAGGCATGGGCACTCAACTGCCCTTGTACTTCTGTGCTGACTTTGCTATTTGCTGAGGCAGCCCAGTGGAGAGTGCTTGTCTCTGGGGAGCTCTGTGCCAAGGGCTCCCTTGCCTCCCCCAGTTTCTTTCATTCATGCTCAGGGACTTGGCCCGGCCCTTGTGCCAACTGTTTGGAATTCTGAGCAAGCACAGTTCCCTCTCCAACTCCATAGTCAGGATGAACAGTTATTCTCCATAAAGGAAAAAAAAATGTCAGAACTCACATGTGTGGGATGAAGCCGAATGAATGGGTCAAGACTAGCATTTTAGCATGCAAAGAAGGAACCATCGAATGAGAGCCATGCAAACTATGACTTAGTCCTGTGGCATGAAATTATTTAAATTACATGGTAGTTATATTGTGTGCACAAGTGCATGGATTATGTGAGTATAAAAGTCACGTTGTTTTTTGCTATGAATCTTGGTCAAAAGAGTTTGAAAACACAGACTTCAAATAATAAAGCATTTTGTCTTGTACTCAGAAAGTTTAAGCTTCTATCAGCCAAGATCACATCTTAAACCTAAAATCCAGGAATATTTAAAATTGAATTTGAGACATTAAACCATCGAGAAATCTACTTTTTGAAATATTAATTAGCATACCTATATGTATACATAAGAATGTGTACACAGTTCATGAAATAATGCCTTTCCTATACAAGATACCTCCTGTTCTTCTCTCATATAATAAAATACCAGTAACAGCACTGGTCAGAATTCACAAAGCAAATAGTGGCAAACGTGTTTAACTCACCGAAGCATAGCCATGATTCCACAATGTCACAAAAGATAAGAGACTTCATTTCCTTGCCAACTGTCTTTTTATCTTTTGAAAAGACTCCTTTAAAACTGCAAGTTCTCAGCCTTTGCACTAGATTTACTTTGCCCTAATTAAACTATCATCTACTTAATCAGTCAATGTTCATTCTCTGTAGCCAGGCAACATGATCTGGGAGTTTCTTTTTTTGCTTTTTTTCTTTTTTAATTCTAAGTTACTACAGGTGGTGCTCAGGAGACAAGGTAATGCCAGAGATCAAACCTGGAACTCCCATATTCAAAGTTGGAACTCCAGTTCTTTGAATGATTTCTTCCTGCTCACCCACTCCCCAAACAAGTTTCTTTGACTTTCCCTGTGATTTGAGTGTCTGGCTGGAGCCATGCTAGACTCATCCCTCTAGGCCCAGGCCTTTTCTCATTGGGAAGGGAAGCATGCACAGGCATGAGGAACGTTATGGGTTGCCATGGCTAATTTGGCACAGTTTGTAAGGAACAGGCATAAATCTTGCAAATCAGTGACACACTGTGCTGCTTTTCAACCCCGTGGCAACTGGAGGCCCAGAAGCTGGGAAGACAGTCAAGAAGAGAGAGTGCTTATCCCACATCATCCTTATTCCTAGGCATCCCCCCAAAGCTACTCAGAGACTAGCAGGCAGCAGAGTAGATGCAGAGAATGGTGTATTCCAGCCCTGAGAAAGTCAAAGAGGGAAGAACTGTGTTATAAAATTATGTTATAATAACTGTTATAATCGAGCACAGCAAATTGCATGGCAGACCCAACAGATTTGCAAAGGGACTTTTATATTGTGTAAGCAAGGAGAGTGGAGAAGAGTCTTGGAGAGATGTGTGATTTGAATCAAAGATGGCACCATTTTTGGGTGCTCAGCAAGAGCTAGGTCAACACAGGAACTGCCAATAAAGAAAGTGCTGACTGACTGAATCAAATCACTTGATTATGTGATTGCAAGGCAAATCCAAGGAAGTTGGGAGTAGAAAGTTGAAGTTGAAGTTGGAAGAGGCCTTGAAAACAGAACAAATGGGGCTAGTCCAAAGCCATGGGCATTCTTTGTCTAGAAATGAACTTTGATTATGCATCTGGAGAGGGTAAATATTCCTAGATTCTGCCTATAGTTATGCCTATTAAGCAAAGCATTGCCATTATTATGCTGCCTCTCAAGGTCTGTAAAAATAGAATAGTCTGCTGTGGGGGGTTTGTATCACCTCTTTAACCAGTCTGCCCTTTGGTAAGCAGAGTCAAGATTTAGATTTCTGCATTAAAGAGAGATTCAATACCTGTCTTGAATATAGGTGGGGGAGGAGGGAGATGGGGAGCATTGGTGGTTCGAAGGTTGCACTGGTGAAGGGGTGTTCTTTAATGACTGAAGCTCAACTACAATCATGTTTGTAATCAAGGTGTTTAAATAAAGATATTATTTAAAAAATAAAGAGAGATTCAAATGGGTGGCTCTGTGGGAAAGAGTTGGGAGCACACCAACAGAAGGACCTGGCTTAGAACTTGATGTTGTGGAGGTGAGGTAATAAGATTGTGATATTTGGGGATATTTGGGTCCCTATTCTGTGTCCCCATTTTGTGAGTTGAACTTTGATCTTTCATCCTTGGACGGCCACTTCAAGGGAAACTTATTTCTCCAGTGTTAGCAGTGGCCTAAAGTGCCATTGGTGATGGTGAAAGGAAACGCTTAGATGTACTTGCACACACAGGTGTCTCCAAAGGTGTGTGCAA
>PVKC010024554.1:0-16816 GCA_004027635.1 Crocidura indochinensis | reverse complement strand
CTCTGTTTGGGACATCTTGTAGCCTAATGGTTAACACCCAGTTCTAAGATAAGGGATTAGTTTCTATTTCTTTAGGTCCAAGGGCAGAAGGTCGCGAGCTGCTAGCATGCAGCTTGTAGACACTTTTTGGCTCAGACCTTCAGAGACTCCATTTTGATTAGTGAGAGGGCTTTTTAACTATTCCAAACAGTCCCCAACAATATGTCTTTATTTTCCCTGTTATTTTAAAATTAGCAATTGACAATCAAGTGATACAGGTAAATTTAAGAATTTCAACTTTTAAGAAAAATCACATTTCTTTGCTCCCCGCTGAATCTTTCAATACTTTATTTTTGGTGGGTGGGGACTTAGAGTCACACCCAGGTCCTGCTGTTCTTAGAACTTATTTCAGTCTGCACTCAGGGATCAGTCCTGCAGTTCCCAAGGAAATATATGTGGTCTTGAGGATCTAACTGATATGACAGCATGCAAGGCAGGTGTCTTACCTGCAGCTCTATATTTCTGTGGCCCCAATTATTACATTAAAAAAACACAATAATTTTTATGCAGTTAGAACTAGCACATAAAACTGTTGAAATCATATAATTTCTATTAAACTTAATTCACTTTTGCACTTAATGGGTTTCTATATGTCTTGATAATAACTTGATTAATCTCATTTTCAGCGATTTAAAAATTATTTCAAAAAATGTAATGCTATTTACTTGTTTCAAAACTACTACAAATGTCATACATTTGGAAAATTATTAGCTAAATGTTTTTTTTTTTTTTTTGGGTTTTTGGGTCACACCCGGCAGTGCTCAGGGGTTACTCCTGGCTCCATGCTCAGAAATTGCTCCTGGCAGGCACCGGGGACCATATGGGGCACCAGGATTCGAACCGATGACCTTTTGCATGAAAGGCAAACGCCTTACCTCCATGCTATTGGTCTAAGAAATTATTAGAAACTGCTGGCATTTAGGGGCCGGGCGGTGGCACAAGAGGTAAGGTGCCTGCCTTGCCTGTGTTAGCCTTGGATGGACCAGACCGAGGTTCGATCCCCCGGTGTCCCATATGGTCCCCCAAACCAGGAGCGCATAGCCAGGAGTAACCCCTGAGTGTCACTGGGTGTGGCCCAAAAACCAAAAACAAAAAACAAAAAAAAGAAAGAAAGAAACTGATGACACTTTCATTATATCTGGAGTTTTCAATATCTGAAGCCCCTAATTTTTAAATTGAAGAATTCACTTTCACCAAGTTATTTGGGCTTAAAATAAGATTTTAAAAATTGCAGGATAGTTTTCATGACAATGTTGGAAAAATTTAATTTGATCCTGAGGATGTAAATGATCCTATATTTTAAAGTTCTATACAAATCATTATGTATCTATCATTGTTTCTAAAAAATAAATAAGAATTGGGGCAAATTATATTTTATTCAAATATATGGTTTTCACCATGTATTTAAAATGTACTGATGCCATAGGTCTTCTATGTTGTTCTAGGACCTAATATTTTATTCTGAAGTAATTAGAATTTAGGAAACAGTAGTTTAATTCCAGTGAGTGTTGAGGAGACTAGTCAGTTAAAGAGTAAGTATCCTGCATGTGTGAAGCTGTAAGTTTGATTCTCAGCTCTGGAAAAAAATTAAAAAAATATACTAAAGATAAAGTGCCATTTAACATTACTACTTCAGATTATTTGATATTTCCTTAAGTTAACAAAATTTAAAAATATAGCTCTTTTGCATTAAAAATAGAAAAACATTACCAAGAAACTTGCAGTCAAATTAGGGAAGTCTATATAGACATTAAAAGTTATTTGTTGGGACCAGAGTGATAGCACAATGGATAGGACATTTGCCCTGCATGCTTCTGATCAGGGTTCAATCCCTAGCATTCCATATTGTTCCCTGAGCCTGCCAGGGACAATTTCTGAGCTCAGAGCTAGGAGTGAGCCCTGTTTGCCACTAGCTATGACCCCCAAACCAAACAAAAACAAACAAAATAGGCATTTATTGTCTTACATATATTTTGATTTTATATTTTTTACATGTATTTAGGGAGGGGATACCAAAGGTCTGCATTGAGGAATTACTACTAATATTCTCAGTGGACCATATAGGATGCCAGGAGTAGAGCAAGTTTCAGCAGCATGTTAGCAAATAGCTTCCCTGTTCTGTTAATGGAATGGACTGGCCCAAGACCCTAACTTCTGTCCTATCTTTATGACCCCTCTCCCATATGTTTATTAACATAATATATACTATCAGCAGCAGAAAACCTTTTTGATGGACTTAAACCACCAATAATTGTTTTGTAAAACCTTAGTTTTAATTTGGATCAATTGAAATATTAACAAATCAATACTTTTTGCTTTGCTTATGATTTTAAATGAATATAACCAAAAGGTTAGCAGTGGGAAAATTTTTTTTCCTAATTTCCTTCATGAAATGTACACAGTTCTACATTATCATCTATAAAGTCTTATTTGAAGAATTTTATATTTATTAGGTTTATTATTACTGCATTTATCCTAAAAGTCCTTAACGTTACCCTGCATGTACCTTTTATTTTCTCTTCTCTCTTTAGTTCTGATCTTTTTCTCGAGCATGCCGATGATTGGGCTGAAAGTAAGATAACCAAAGAAGGCAAGAATGATGGATTATACAAGATAAAGTAATCGTACTTTCTATATTTAATATAATATTTTTCAGTCCCACTAGATCTCCCATTTGTCACTATACTCAGTATATGCTGTCCATCTCAAAGGATATAAATCACTAGTTAATCATGTTGCTTTTTATCACTCCTAATAGATCAGCATGCATTTCACACAGCACTAGGCCAGCATGAGAGGAATATGGAATTAAAGGACTTTAAGATGTTACACTATTTCAGCTGGTTCCTATGATTGATGCTTAGGTTGCTAACACAGTATTATTCATGCTTTCTTCTATCAGCAAATTACAATTGAAACCCAAAACAGAAATAATATACGTTGATAAATAAGCCTGTCATCTGAAAGCCACACCTTAAAAAATCCTATCTTTTATTTAAGATATTGTTAAGCCATATCAATTTTGAGACAAAGCTTTTTCTTCCGTGAAAGATGAAAAATTGCCCCTGATGATATTAAGTTTGTTTAATCACATTTACTAAAATTTCAGAGTGCATCAAATTATTTTTATTGCAATTGTCCAAAAGAAACGATGGATTCCAAATTGATGGTTTCCATTGCTTTTTATTTATTGTACTTAAAGAAAATGAAAAAAAAAAAACAAAAAAACTAAGACACAGATATACCTCTTACTAAGTTCAGGTAAACCAGTCCCTTTTGTCATTGTTTCTGTATTTGTGGTAAAATCATCGTTATATTTGCAAGGTGGCAGTCGGGGATCCAACTACTAAGCTAGGCACTTCTTTGGAAAAATTAGGCAAAGCACAAATGGTTTGTGCTGGTTTGATGGGCTCCACTGAAAAGACACCCATAGATTTCTGAGCTTTATTGGTAAACTATTATATAATTAGAACTATAAAAGAAGTTATAGAATGATTTTTAGAAAATAAGGATAGCTAATTAAAAACACATATAAGGTAAGATTTAAACTTAGAAGTGAGGAGATTAAAATGAGATAAGAAATGGGAAATCAGTAAATCTTTGTCACATTTATCAGAGTGGGAGTATCCTGCTTTCCGATACTCAGTTTACTGTGCTAAACAAAGAGAATGAACTAAATTGAAATAGTTCAGTAATACGTAAAATTTAGTTCCAAGTACTGATAGCATCACTGTCCAGAAAAGAGCAAAGAAGAGCAGCACATACATTTCATTCAAGTCTATCTTTTACCTTAGTTTTAGATATTTTTCTGTTTGGATAACTATTTTTATTTTAATAATCTTTATTCTGACCAAAGTGAATTACAAAACTTTCACAGTAATATTTAAGGTCATAGTGACAATGAATCAGGTCCATTCCCACCACCATTGTTGTCCTCCTTCCACCCGTGTTCCCAGCATGTATCTCATATCTCCCTCATTTGTTCCCTGGACTGTTAATGCAGCTAGTTCCTTCTGTGTATAGTTTTTGTAGATTGGGTATTGATTTTGTTGTTGTTGACTTTGAGTCTGATTATTTTTTATTTCCACTCAATGTTCATACGACTGTTTGGTCCTGGTACCCTCCAATTATTTTATCCCTCAATTCATGAGGCAGAACAAGATGCAAGACGATTCAAGTTATATAGTTCTGTTGGGAAAAAAAGAAAAAAGAAAACAACAACAACAACAACAAACAAAAACTGTCTTGAGGTTTGTTTGAATAACTCTTAAAATTTATGTAAAATTCATTTTTTACTTATTTAGAACTTATGAACTCAGAAAAGTAATTATCAGTGTTAACTGATTATTTCAATGTTCCAAATGAAATTTTATTGTTTACTTTTTTTTTTTTTTTTTTTTTTTGGTTTTTGGGTCACACCCAGCAGTGCTCAGAGGTTACTCCTGGCTTCATGCTCAGAAATTGCTCCTGGCAGGCACGGGGGACCATATGGGGCACCGGGATTCGAACCGATGACCTTTTGCATGAAAGGCAAACGCCTTACCTCCATGCTATCTCCCGGGCCCTACTTTTTTTGATTTTTTGAAAAAAACTGTTATTGGTCTGATCTTTCTCTTTAAGCAAAATTAAAACTATGTAATTATTGCTTATTCTAAATTCTTTGAATTATCTATACAAGCTATATAATTATGCATTATATATAATCTATATAAGCTTCTAGTGCTATTAATCACATTATCAGAATTTTAATAAATCTATTAATAATTTATCTAATAATATATCCTTATAGTCATAGTCCCCACTCATATCTTGAATTGTTTTAGGGAAAATTGTCTCATCTTTTCTCTCACTTTGCTTCGATGGAGGGTTATATTTCTCAAGATGCTATTTCAAACAAAGACATAGTCCTTGCTTTTGGACTATATAAGAAGCAAGCCAGACTTCTTATCTGAGATACCTTCATTGCTATTGTGTGTTGGGGAGAAAAAATAGACAAATAAAAGAATAAAAAATAAAAAACAAAATAAAAAATAAAATAAAGAATCTTGACTCTGAGATTTCTGTGCTTTTATTTACTTGTATGATATTTGGGCCATAGCAGATTGTGTTCAGGACCTACTCTTAGCTCTGTACTCAGAAACTATACACAGGGCTCCGAGAGATCAGCCATTACCAGCTGCACTATCTCTCTGGCCCCCAAGAGAGATTCCTTTGTTCTAAGATCCATATTTCTATACTTTAAATTTCATCTGTTGTGAATTAACTTGTCACCCAAATGTGTGAATTTTGCCCTGAACATGCCATCCTCAACTAAAATAGATGCAAAATTTGACCTTTTGCTCTAGTTACTCTCTCCTCCCTTACTCTTTTCTTTAATGTTCTCCCCTTCCTTAGGAACTTTCTCTCTCTGTCTCTGTCTTTTTCTCTCTCTCTTCTCCTCATCATCTACTGACTCAGGCTTGCTGTGTAATATCCATATCTTTCAAGAAATCTTTTCTTCTCAGTTTCTTCCTGGTTTTTACCAAAGGGCATCTTATACTCATAATAAGAACCCAAAGGGCAGCACTAAAATTACTTTCTAAAAAAGAAAGTAAAGGTCTATGGGAAACTTAGGACCAGGGAGTTTCCTAAGGGATTTTAAGTCATTAGCACCATTATTAATAGACTGAGAGACAGAAAACATTAATAATGTAACAACTTTTCTAACCTTTTAATAATAACCTAATTTACTTTCCCAGTCTTAATGTTTAACTTCATATCATTTATATAGCATAATTTATTTCAGTTACAGGGCACTGCCAATTTACACACAAAGTCTCTTTCAATTATATCAGAACCCTTGCACATATTCTAACCTTGCTGTCATGATGGTTCAGCTCTACAACCTATTACAGACAAATCAAATGAGAATCATGATGACAGGTTAAGAAAAATCGGTATTGTTTTTCATGTGAATGATCAGTTTTTCAAAACCACTTGTTGAAGATATTTCTTAGTCCACATAGTATTCTTTTTTCTTTATTTACTGGAAATTAAGTAAAGATTGAGATATACTGAGGATCTGTCTCTGGATTATCAATACTATTTAACTATAGATCAAAATACCTGAGGATAAATCTTTGAATTATTAGTGAGATTTTAGTAAATATATTCAATATCTATATTCAGATTATATTTATAGAATTAGTGAAACATAATGCTATTTTAAATACTGCAGCAAATAAAGGCAAAGAAAAGTTTTTTGAAACCCTTCCTGATACCAGACACAAAAGGCAAATCAAAAATGAATCATATCAAACATATCTGTATCAGATCTGAATCCTTTTTTGTTTTAATTTTAATTTTATTAAAACCATTGTGATTTACAAGTCATTAATAGTTGAATTTCTGACATATAATGAATCCACCTCCTTCCACCAATGTTACACAGATACATTCCAAAATACCCTCTTTTGCCCCAAAGCCTAGTCAGTGTAACAAACCCATTATACATTTAGATGGTTAAACTTTGGATCTTTAGATTCCATTGCTGTTGCCTTTGGCTTGAATATTTAGTTATGTTCTTTTTAAAGACTACCAAAGTAACTGAGAGCACTTGACCCCTAGCTCCCATTCTTTTATATTTATGTTTCTCCTCTTTCACTCAGTTTCTTTTCTTCTCCTTGCTATACTATGGAGTCAATGGTGCTCAACCCAACTATCATTTAGACCCATTGTGTTTATACATGCAGTTATTCTCAATACCACATATAAGTGATTATCATTCTCCTGGTTTACTTCATTTAGCATACTATTTTCTAGTTCCATCCATGTTGCTGCAAATTTCATGATTGCATACGTAGTATTCCATTGTATATATGTACAGCATCTTCATAGTCCACTTGTTGCTGGACATCCAAGTTGAGAACATAAGAGAACATAATCAGCAATCCAAGACATTGAAGATAGAAAAATCTTGAAGTAATTCTCGCTGTTGAATAATCAGAAGCAAAGCTAAATACATGGGACTATGTTTATCAAATTAAAAAGCTTCATTTCTAAGAAAATTATGAGCTGAATATAACAAACACTATAGGCTGGGGAAAATATTTGCCTACTGACAACCTGATAAAGTGTTAATATTCAAGTTACATAAAGCACTGATAGAATTTTATAATAAAAAATGCTACCCCATTAAAAGATAGGGTGAGTGCTCTCTTCAGCAGCACATATATTCAAATTGGAATGATACAGAGAAGATTAGCATGGCCCCTCCACAAGGATGACATGCAAATTCTTGAAACGTTCCATATTAAAAAAAAAGATATGGGACCCGGAGAGATAGCACAGCGGTGTTTGCCTTGCAAGCAGCCGATCCAGGACCAAAAGGTGGTTGGTTCGAATCCCGGTGTCCCATATGGTCCCCTGTGCCTGCCAGGAGCGATTTCTGAGCAGACAACCAGGAGTAACCCCTGAGCACCGCCGGGTGTGGCCCAAAAACTAAAAAAAAAAAAAAAAAAAAAAAGATAGGGTTAAAAGGTGAATATAAACATCTTTAAAGAAGGTAAGATAAATCACAGAATACATATAGAAAATCTCTAGTTCACTTTTCATCAGTAAAATGTACATCAAAGCAACAATGAGATATCATATGACTCCTGTGAAACCTAGACAAATCACATAAAACAAAAGCAATCATGGAATAGCATGATTGTTGGAAAAAAGTTCACTGCTGGTGGAAATGCTAACTTACCCAGTCATGTTGGACAATAATATAGACACCTCTCAAAAAAAAAAAAAGCACCAAACCCAGAACTAGAAAAGAAGCTTTGATATGACCCAAGAAATGTACTTCTTTACATCTATCTAACATATATAACATATATAACACATATAATATATAACATATATAACATATAACAATTATAATATGCTTTATTATATATATTTATATTTTATAAATATATAATTATATATTATATAAATACATATATAATATATTATTATATTAATATATGTCTTATTATATATAAATATATATTACATTTATTATTTATGCACTCCATAAATAGTGGCTATTGGGGCCAGAGAGATAAAACAAATATTAAAGCTTTTTCTCGGGGCCCGGGAGATAGCATGGAGGTAAGGCGTTTGCCTTTCATGCAAAAGGTCATCGGTTCGAATCCCGGTGCCTTATATGGTCCCCCGTGCCTGCCAGGAGCAATTTCTGAGCATGGAGCCAGGAGTAACCCCTGAGCACTGCCGGATGTGACCCAAAAACCAAAAAAAAAAAAAAAAGCTTTTTCTCAAGTCCATTTCAGTAGAAAGTGAAGACTAGAGTGCTTCCGGCCTCCTTCCTAGAGCCTACGAAGCCCTGCATCCTCTGGCTATGGGTGTGATTTGGAGGACCTGTGGATGGACCGAGGACTCGGTATTGAGAAGACCTTGTCCTCTCCATGCTGCCCTCCAGTCCCATGCAAGACTAGAAGCAGCAACTAACATCAATCCCCATCACCACCTGCTTAACCTATTGGAAGCTGACTTCTGCAAATCTGATACATCTACTGCCCGGGCCATCAGGTTCAATCCTTCTAGGGCAGAGATGAAATGCCAAATAATGTCCAGTGGTTAGCAGCCGTAAAGTGGCAGATGCCATCACAATGGCGTGAGCCCAAAGTCTGCAGATTCCAGACCTAGGTCACCTGACTGCCTGGTCCCACCTGGAGGAGGCTGCACATAGTCTTTTTTTTTTTTTTTTGGCCACACCCAGTGACGCTCAGGGGTTACTCCTGGCTATTCGCTCAGAAGTCGCTCCTGGCAGGCACGGGGGACCATATGGGGAACCAGGGGATAGAACTGCGATCCGTCCTAGATTAGCACAGGCAAGGCAGGCACCTTACCTCCAGCGCCACTGCCCAGGCCCCATCCACATAGTCTTAATAATGACCAAACCATGCACCGATGCCTGAATGATCCATAAGGAGAGTGGAGCCCAATCCACGCAAATGACCAGTAACTGGGTCATCGGGTAGTTCCTTTTTATTAATGAATACTCGCTCAGTCTCCTGAGCCTGCCAAGAATAATTTCTGAGCATAGAGCCACGAGTAATTCCTGAGTACAGCCAGGTGTGGTTGCAAGACAAAACAAAACACAACCAAAATAAAATTGCTTGCACAAGAGAGAAATGGTTTCTCAATCAAAACATTCACTAGGTTTTAGATGATTTTTCTTGAGAGAAACCAGAAGACCTGCGTGCATTGTATAATCAAACTGTTCTTCAATTAAGCCCTGACTTTTGAAAGGTCAACTTGTGCTACATTTAGATCTAGGTGAAAAGAGGTTGTTAAATTAGAGGTAGAAAGTGACACGTTTTGTAAATACCCAATTGCTTACAGACTTAAATACTAATGTGAAATATATGCAAGCCACTATGATCAAAATAAAAAAAATTATATAAATAAATCACAAAAAAATGTCTGGAAATGACTTTTTGAAAGGAGATGGTTACCACCATTGGATAGCAAGATTCAGGAATGATTCCAGATCCCTTTTGTTCACTGGCTAAAGGACATGGAACAGGCATCCTTGAAGAGAACAAGGATCCATGCTGGACTCATCAAATTTGAAGATACCTTTATAGAATAATCTTCATATCTGCATCATTCCTTAATGTTGTAAACATAACTGAAAATGTTAAGTACTTTTTAAAAATAGCCACTCATATTAGCTGCTTCAAAGTGTCTGATGTATGTTTAAGGTAAATATTTAAATTTACTTTGCAATTTATTTTTAATTTCTATCATAGGGGGATCGAGAATGCCAAAGCATCTCTTTGACCATGAGCTCTGTGCAATGGGTTAGGCAGAAGCAGGAAGACAAAAGTGCTGCAAAGTTCTTTCACATTGCTGTGCATAGCATGTGTATAGCATGGACAATGAGTCTTAAGTTTACCAAATCTATTTAGATATTATAGAGATTGTCAGTGTCTAACAAAATAGAATGTGTACATTTTATGTTAGAATTGCTTGGAAACATTGTCTCCTGAAATGTGAGCATTATAAGTCTATTGGGTTGGAAGAGGGAGAAATAAGGAAAGAAATATTAGGTTGAATGTTCATAATTTGAAGACACAGATTGTTATATGTGTGTGATTAATTCAAGACTGCCATGTATATAGCAGACAATTTATGTCCTTATTTAAAATATCTAGTCCAACTACATATTTAGAAGTGCCCTATAACATATATTAATTGTAGAAGTAGTAGGAAAATATCACTTTGAAAAAATAATTGTTACTAAAATTAGTGTAAAATATTGTCTTGGGAATGGGACTGTTAAATAACCTCTGTACATAGTGAGCTAGCCTGCTAAAATGTTAGAAAAAGTGGAAGGAAAAGAATTGCATTAGGTAATGTGCCAGTGTGTTGATTCCTACAAAAATATATTTTCAGACATTTTTATATGTGCACATATTTTGCTTTGCTATGCATAGTATATCTAGTGAACATGATTTTTGTAAATATCCAGTCTCTGTCTCAATGTCTTTGATTTTGTTTGTATTTTGTTGGGGGGGGGTGGGGACCACACAGCAGTAGAGCTCAGGGATTACTCCTTGTTCTGAGCTCAGAAATCACACCTGGCAGGCTCAAGAGATCATGTGGGATGCCACAGATCAAACCTGGCAAGGAAAACCCCATCCACTGTGCTATTTACCTCTGGTTCCATAAAGTGATTTTTTAAAGTGGGTGATAATGCTTCCTATGAGGAACTGAGATGGATTGGGAAGGTATATCAGACATAACTATGTATAATTGTGACTATGATCTTTACTTCTTAATTTTCATTTCCTATTAAGCACATGTTAACTTCTAAAAACTAAATTTTTAAATCTGTGGAAAATAAAGCAAATATTTTTCTTTTCACATACCTGGTCTATGTTCTCTAGTATTGCCTATGATAACCTGAGAATTGCCAGATGTGATTGGAGAGCATGGAGACAGGAGTAAGACCTGAGCACATCTGCTTGAGGCCACAAATAATAAATAATAATTGTGTGGGCTATGGTAGAAATTTCATCCCCACAGTACAAAATAGAACTGTCTTAGTCGCTACCAATTGGTGGCTTATTTAAGGAGCTTAATCGCTCCCTATGAATGGTAACAATGAACCCAGATAACTCCAAATACTAACCAATAAGTAAATTCTGGCTTTTTTGGTTTGTTTTCCGTTGGGTTGTGTGTGTGTGTGTGTGGGGGGGAGTGGTATTTGGCCACACTCCGGCAGTACTCAGTGGTTACTCCTGGATCTATGCTCAGGAATCACTCCCGGTGGGCTCAGGAGACCATATGGGTTGCTGAGGATGGAACCAGGTCTGACTCTTGCAAGGCCAATTCCTTACCCTTTCTGTACTATCTGACACAATTTTGCTTTTTTAATGCTAATTCATTTCTTCATTAATTCGTTTGTCTATTTGATTGTTTGGTTGATTGATTGATTTGTTGCTTGGTTAGACCACATCAAAGGTTCTCGGGGCTTGCTTCTGTACCACAGAGATTACCTAAGATTCTGGATTTTAGCTATGTCCTATTTTTGTTCCTTGAATCCACTTTGAATTTATTTTTCTACATGTACTTAGAAAGTGATCCTGTGCTTTTCTTTTAGAGGAACTGTCCAGTTTCCCCAATACCATTTACTGAAGAGGTTTTACTTTCTTTTCTTTCTGTGGTCCTTTTCACATTGATCCAATGCTAAGGAGTCTGTATGTTTATTCCAGAGCATTCGGTTCTATACCTTTGATTGTTATGTACCTTTATTCTATTTCTGTGAATTTTATGACATTCTATTAATATAATTTTGAGTCACCACAGGATGACTATTTTCTTTCTTCCCCCACCACTTCTTTTATTATTAGCTGTCCAAGACTTTTATGATGCAATACAAACCTTTATGTTTTGCTATGATAACTCCTACAAAGACTCATTGGGATTTTCAGAGATTGCAGTACATCTGTGTTCTGCTTTTCATGCATTGTGTCTTTTGATTCTACTTATTGTCCCACCCATTAAGTGTGATGAGATATTTTTTATAGTCTTTCTTTCACAGTGTCTTGGTATTCATTTGTTTTTTTATTTGATCTTTTGGATGTTGATACTTGTAGGTAGGCATGCAATGGATATTTGTTGATTATTTTATCAGCCACTTTGAAGTGCTATCTTAACCCTATGAAGGAACAAATATATGTACACATAGGTGTAAGCATATGGTATGTTTCAGGAAATTCTCAACATGCTGATATTATTTGCCATGTAGGATAATGTGGATTTATCTTCCCCAATATTAATTCCTTTAATTTCTTCTAGTCTAAATTTTTCAGACTAAGGTCTCTAAAAACCAAATGAAATGGAAGTGATCATAATGAATAACCTTATTTTCTTCCTCATTCTAATTTAAAGTGGGACCAAAGGGCGACTGCAGTAGATAGTGTGTTTGTTTTGAAAGTGTCCTCCTGGGGGCCGGGCGGTGGCGCTGGAGATAAGGTGCCTGCGCTAAGGTAGGACGGACGGCGGTTCTATCCCCCGGTTTCCCATATGGTCCTCCGTGCCTGCCAGGAGCGACTTCTGAGCATCACCGGGTGTGGCCCAAAAACCAAAAAAAAAAGAAAGTGTCCTCCTGAGTTGGACTTGCCACCCCATATGATCCCCAGAGTAACTGTGGTAGTGACAGAGCAGGAAGTAAGATCTGAGCATAACTGTTTTGTTTTGTTTTTGTTTTGTTTTTGTTTTTTTGTTTTTTTTTTTTGCAAATGAGAAAAAACTAAGTTTTTCACCAGTGATCAGAACATTGGGTACAGATTGCTAGCAAAAAATTATTATGATGATCAATTTTTATCTGTTTCTCTTTTACTGGCATTTTAGGATATAGCATAAAGAAATTTCAAATAATTGTGATATCCAATTGATGCATATATACATATACGAATGTATATAATTTGAATGCTGAATATGCTAAATGCTTTTAGAATCTACTTCTACTGCCATGGTTTTTTGTCCCAATTCTAAATACTCTAATGCATACTGTTCAGTGTACAACGCTACAATGTATTGCACAGATTAATTTACAAAAACCAGCCTTCTATCCTGGATTAAATTTCACTCAATCATGATCTATGAATGTATAACCATTCTCACATATTTGATATTTACAAAGATATCTTATAGTGCCAATTTATTTGTATCAACATGCAGATTTGGTACATGTATGGTATTTATGAACATGGTTGTTAATTAAAGATCTATTCATACTGAAATTGATGTCTACAAGTCTTGTACAGAAAAGTTTCAATGTACATTCATCAGAGTTTGGCCAGAGTTAACTTATTCAGTGATGATCTGGGGCTATTGCTATGGTGCTATTGGTATTGGGCCAATTGTGGCAGGTCAAGTGTTTATGACAGTATTCTATCTTTGTTTTTTTCTTTTTGAAGGCAAAAGGACATAACTGACTTTTTTGAAACTTTGACAGATTCACCAGTAAAGTCATGTCATTTGAGATTGTGTTTCAAGCCAAAAATTTTATGACTTTAAATGCCAGTGTTAACACAGTCCAGTACCTGTACCACCAACAGTCTGGCCCTCCCTCCTTCAGTGTCTCCCCATTTTTGATCCAACCCAAGGCTGTCCCCCTGGAAGTCCTATGACAATTCATTTGATATTGTTTGTTTTAGTAGAATAATAAGTGGAATGATCCAAAAAGGAGTCCAATAACCAACTAGGCGAACAGGCAGACTACTTCAGTATGCAAGCACCAGTGTCCACAGCCACAACCCATTGCTGCCAATGAGCAAGCTATTTATATGGCTCAACTTTATCTGTTTATAACTAATCTCTACATAGATATGAAGCCCATGAGTCTTACAGGTACATTGATTTTCAGGCTGAGAAATGTAGGGCTTTTTGGAATTGAAGGTGGGTTATTTCCCCTACCTCTAACCCCATACAACTGTTGCCCAGTAGCCACACATACATTTTTATTGCAGCAGTCATGAAAACAATGTCCCAGCATCACAGTTTCACAATATATTTTGGGATAGAAGCAGGCAAGTCTAGCAGCCAACACTTATGGATCCATTTCTATTGATCAAAAGTAGGAGGCAACAGAAGTGGATATGCAACATCTCCACTGACAGCCCAGTAGAACAGAGCAATTTAGATGGGAAATTAAAGAAATTTCAACCCCCCCCCCCAAATAGCCCAAGTCACATTAAAGAGCTTAGTCAGCATTACCAGGCTTAAATGGCTCCATCATTCTGAGATAGAATCATTTTCATATACTTTCTTTGAAATATTTTTAATATCTCCATTAGTATTTTGTACAAACCCATATCCAATAAATTATTCTGTTCCTCTAACTGTGTAGGCTTATAGGATGTGTGGGCAACTGGTGCAATGGTGGACCAGAGAGTCACTCTCAGGAAGACTTCCTGAGCACTTTATTGCTAGTTGTGTCTTCTGTGATATTGTTTTAAACTCACTGAGCCTGGGATGCTTCTATAATATGTACCTATCTACATTGTTGTGCTCTTACATGGTTCTCAGTAATATATAATTGGGAGCCATTATTCCTACATAGATGGGAGTATGCAGCAGTAGTTCCAGGTTTTGTGTAAATGGATAATTTTCTTCTGAGACTGGGAAAATGGCTGGTTCCATATTTTTACATGGTGAAGGCTCTGGCTCCTGAGGTTCAAGCACTGTTGGGGTGGGTTGTGGAGAATGACTACCCCTAATCTATAAAGTGAGGTAGATTCGCTTCATTACTCTTCAGGATACTGTGAATTTTTCAATTTTCTGTATCTTCTTGGTTAAGTAAGTTGGTCTACTTTCAATCCAAATTATCTTCTTTATTCAAAAATATACTCCCGATTTGTAAATGACTGATAGGTGACTTTAGTCATGTGGTTTTTTGACAATAATCGAGGATCCCTTCCCTCCAACAGTGTTCCCAAGCTTCCTCTGCCCAATCCAATACCTCAACCCTACCTTCTTGGCAGGCCTATTGAACATTTGTAAGTTGTATTTAAAATCTATGCAATCTGTATTGTTGAGACTGATATAGAATTCTTCAACATGATTAAGTATTCCCAACATGATGATCCCTGCCTGCTCTATCCTTTCTCATTATCTTTCTTTCCTCTACCATGTTTTTACTTCACCGTTTTTCTCTCTAGATTCAAGGTCAAGACTGATCTAGCTCTCTTGCATTTTACTCCATTAAATTTTCATACACAGCTAGTTACTATATCACCAATAAGTGACCCCTGCATTTCTCCTCCTTATTCTTTCTGTCATCCCATCATTAGCTGTCCCAGGCTTTTATGATTTCATACTAACCTTTCTGTTTTTGATATGCTACCTCCTAAAAATTTATTGGAATTCTCATTGAAGTTGAATTAAAGCTGTCTTCTGTTTTTCATTCAATGACAGTTTTGATTCTATTGTTTATCCCAACCACTTCTGGGAATGGAATATCACCACTTTGATCATATTTAACAATTGTGTTAGTGTTCATTCGTTCTTAATTTGGTCATTTTTACTGCTGATTTTGTGACTAAAACACAATGGATATTTGATAACTAATTTTGTAGTCAGCCACTGTGCTGTAATATGTTCAATAAATATGTATATAATATATATATGTATATATGAAACCTTACAAAATTCTTTGTGTGATCAGATTACTTCCAAGCTAAGTTAATGTGGTCTCTTCTTTCTCAAGCTCATTTCCTTTTATTTGTTCTTGTTTCAATATCTCAAACTAAGACCTCTAATAACTAATATTTGGTATTTAAACATGTATTTGAATACAAATATATTTGATATAATATGCAAATTTGAAACATAATTCTAATATTTAAAACAGCTTTTATATTTACAAACATATTTGTAAATTTGATACTTACAGATACTAATTTGACATTTATAAGTACCTTGCAGAAATATTTCCACCTATGTTCACCATAGATTTTGGTCTGTATATATGATGGAATACCTGTTAGACTATGCAAAAAGGTAAAATGATGCAATTTATTGTTTCATGGATGAATATGTTGACTGTGATGTTCAGTCAGTGAAGTTAGTGAGAAAGAGAAACATATAATATGGTCTCTTTCATAAATGGAGCATACGAAAACAAAGTAGGGCTATATCAAATACCCAAAGGCAACAGTTTCTGAGAAGTGTAAAATTTTAATTCAAAACTTACCACTGTGAAGGAAGAAGGTAAGATTCAGATTGGGTTGCTGGTATGTAGAGGAATCCTGAATATTAATGTAGGGAAATTGGCTCCCTTGTGGAGTGTATAGTATACTCAGGTGTTATAAATTAAGCCCTTCATGAATAGTACTTTAAAATATGGTGCCGGGAATATTTTTTTAAACTGAAATAAATTTAAAATAAACCTTTATATTGACTGTAAGCCAGAATTTTGGTATAATAAGATTGATGTCTCAAAATCCTTCAAGAAAGGGTTTTTATAAAGGAAAATAGAATTAGAAGTTTTTAAGAAGACTGTGTTTCAGACTTGTGGGTATCAGAATGAACCATAAATATTCCCTCATGGGCTGATCTACTGAGGTATTCTTTCATAAAGAGTAGGCATAAATTAAGAGTTTGGGTAAAGGGTTAATTGAAGACTGAGATCTTTGGTCTTTGAAGTAAGATCTCTTAGTCTTAAATGGTTTTCCACCACTTTTCCACATTTTGGCTGGAAAAAAACTTTCTGTTTAAAATGATAAAAAAA
>PVKC010024553.1:0-16836 GCA_004027635.1 Crocidura indochinensis | reverse complement strand
ATAGGGGGCCCGGCGGTGGCGCTGGAGGTAAGGTGCCTGCCTTGCCTGCGCTAACCTAGGATAGACCGTGGTTCAATCCCCCGGTTCCCCATATGGTCCCCCGTGCCTGCCAGGAGCGACTTCTGAGCGAATAGCCAGGAGTAACCCCTGAGCATCACTGGGTGTGGCCCAAAAACCAAAAAAAAAAAGAAAAGAAAATAATGGTCATTGTCAGGAAAACTGCTCTCAGCTAAAATGAATTTAGTTTCTGCAACAGCATATTTCACCTAAATTAATATAATACATGTGTAGTTTGTATAAGTATAATACACATGTAATGTGTATATGTACATAGACAATTTATCTGATTAAGTAAAAAAAAAATAAAAGAGCTTATCTGATAAATTCATTTAATTTAGTATCTGCAAGTAATTTGCCAGATAACTTGGTTGCAAGTTTGGGATATTTGGGAGTATGTACATATGTAAATATAAATATGCTATAAGTAAATAACTGTAAAATATTATTTTGTATATATATTTTGTCATGATATTATAAGGCAGGCACCTTAAACCTGTATTTTTCTTTCTGGTTCCACAGAAAAACCTTTGACAAGTTTGAGGCAGTAAATTGATTTGAAAATTAGATTTAGAGATCCGCTCTAAACCCCTATCTTGTCACTAGAAAGCCCAACAGCCCCCATTTACATTCAACATTTTCTTGCATAGAAACGGCTTAGTTCCACAATTAATCTCAAAAGGAACATGATGCCACTGTATTATTCCATGTAGAATGGTCTGGGCCAAGAATTCTGGGGCCTCCCTAGAATAACGAAAGGCACATTCCCTTTTCTTCCTGGAATCTCAGCAATCCCCACCTACACCAGATACCCTTCAGCATAGAACTAGACAAGCTCCACAAACAAACCTCATCAAGTTGACATGTCATAAAATTATGCCAGATCCATAGCTTCTGGCACATGATGCCTCCAAATTCTGTAATATTGACATTGCAGTAGGACCACAGCAAATTTACTGGGAAAGTTGCATAGAAGAACTTCAAAATCAACGAGTAAAAATAATAATACAGAAAGCTCAACTAGCAGCAACTAGCTCAGTAAATCTCAGACAATGAGGTTAGTGATCCCATAGTGAGATATGATAATGATCACAATTTGGCCTTTACTGATTTATTTTTGATAATTTCATTTTCTATTTTATGGTATAGCATTATGGATTAACTTTATAACTACTAAGAGGTCAGGCTTGGGTGGTGGTTTAAAAACTGGGGACATTGGTGGAGGGAAAGTCACAACGATAGTAGGATTGGTGTTGAAAAAGTTGGATATTTGAATATTGGAAAATCACGAACAACAAATTCATGAACTTGGTAAATCATGGTGTTACAATAACAACAACAACAACAACAACAAAAAACCCAAATAAATAAAATTAGAAATTTATAAAAAATTTTCTAGGAATTACAGAAAAGGCTATTTTATAGTTCATAAATGATATGATTCTAACTTTTTAACTTTTAAGATAGGTTTAGTCATAGGATAATTCCTAAGTAGGATTAATAAAAGGCATATTTAGGTTCCTTGGTATCTGTTTTGGTACTCTATTCCAGTCTGAGCAGTAGTTCCCAGTTTCTCTAAAATTGAGCTATTATCATGGATTTTTTTGATGTTACATATATCTTCATTTAAAATTAAGACCCAAATATAACACATATTTTATACAATATATAAATACATAAACCCAATATATTACACAGTATATTGTTCTATAATTTACCTTTTCTCCTTTTTTTAATAAAAGCATTACAAATGATCTATTTAGGATTCTACATGTCTTGTGTAGATGCTTTAATACATTTATAAATTTGTATATATTTAAAGAAGTACAATTGTTAAGATAAAAAGTACATTAATTTTACACTTTGCAAGACAATGCCAAATAGATCTTGATAGGGTTGTAGCAATTAACACTTACCAGCAATGTTTAGTATTTCTTGTTTCCTCACAAATACCTAAACTGCTTAACATTAAACTTTAAGAAACTTACTAAAATAATGTGAAAAATAATCTGACTTTCATAAGTAATTTTTGGTTTGAGTGAAGTTAAACAGTTTCAAATATTTGAGATCCATTTAATTTCTTTTTTCGCAAATTGTCAAAAATGTACATCTCTCTAGTTCTAAAATAATTTTTGTAATAGGTTTTGACAGCAAATTCTTTTTTGTTTGTTTGTTTGCTTTTTATTTTTTGAGTCACACCCAGCAGTGCTCAGGGGCTACTCCTGACTCTTTACTCAGAAATTGCTCCTGGCAGGCACAGGGGACCATATGGAATGCCGGAATTCGAACCACCATCCTTCTGCATGAAAGGCAAATGCCTTACCTCCATGCTATCTCTCCGGTCCCAACAGCAAATTCTTACAATTTTTTGTAATAAAAAGTTTTCCAAATGAATTTTGCTTTGCTTTTATATTCTGCTAATTGTGTTTATATGTCTGAATGTTTGCCTTTTTTCCTTCTGCCTCCCTTCTTTTTCTTAAATCTAACCATGAAAGTATAAAGTATAGAATTTCTGTGGGGTAGAGATTAAGATTATGAGGATTGAAAACCCTAATGAATGGGATTAGGCTTTTATAAAAAAGGTCTACTAGAGTTTTTTTTTTCTTCATGAAGTTTCAGTGAAAAGATAACTTCTATAAGTAGAAATTTGCTTCTCCAGACACTAAATCTTTTGTGCATTGGTTTGAAATTATTAGCCTTAGGGAGGAGTCATAGCACAGCTGGTAGGAAGTTTGCCTAGCACAAGACTGACCTGGGTTCGATTATTTGCATCCCATATAGTCCCATGAGCCTGTCAGGAGTGATTTCTGAGCACAGAGTCAAGAGTAACCTTGGAGTGCCACTGGATGTGGCAAAAAAAAAAAAAAAGTTATCAGCCTTACAACAATGAGAAATAAATTTCTGATGTTTATAAACTACCCAGTGTATATTTTATTATAGTAGTCCATATAAATTAAGACAGATTGTCTTGCAATTAGTTTTGACTTCAATATGCTTACATTTATCTTGTTTAAAAAATGGCTTCCAGATTCGTTTCATGAAAACCGTTACTATCCTGAGATTATACAACATTATCCGAGGCTTTTCCTAGAACATTTAGTTTAAATTTTTTTTTACATTAAAACCTTGGACCAGGTCCTGGAGAGATAGCACAGTGGTAGGACTTTTTGCCTTGCACATGGTTGGCCCAGGTTGAACCTGGATTCCATTCCTGGCATCCCAGATGGTCTCCCGAGCTTGCCAGGAGCAATCTCCGAGTGCAGAGCCAGGAGTAACCCCTGAGTGCTGCCAGGGGTGTCCCTCCACAGAAAAACAAAACAAAACAAAAATATCCTTGGAGCATATTGGATTTAACTTTGAGTTAAGTATAAAGTTTTAATTCAACTTTAATTGTTTTTTTTCCAGATGACCACCTACCTGCCCCAACAATTTATGGAGTCATTTTTCGTTTTGGTATCTGTATACTTTTACTCAATAACGGTCAATCTTTTAATATTCCAGATATGAATATGACCAAAGTAATGTAAATTCTTTTATTTGAATGTTCTGGTAGCCAAGAGCAACGTCAGCTGAAGGAAGACAGTTTTTAGACTCAAGGCAGGGAATTACACCATTGAGAGCTATTAGAATGAACAAGTCATCAGATTGTGACAGATCCAGTAAACTCCCTTCCTGTCTCTTTACAGTAAAATTACTTCACAGTAGGTTCTCCTAGAATGTGATCTGATATTCCTGCAAAGGTCAAGTTTTTTATCCATTGGATTTTATGTTGGTTTTTAATATCATATGAGCCACCTCGACCTGAATTTTAAGTATTCGTTTTCCATATTCGCATGTATTTTGAACTTTTTTACACTAGCTATCAGGAAAAAAAATTTATTCAAATCTCAGGGTTTGTTTGTTTATTTGTTTGTTTTTCAATAACTATTTTCAGATGATCATAAGCAAACTCCTGGATACATCAGAAATTTCTTTGAATTGTGTTTTCATCCTGAATAATGCCTTCATATATTATTACTTTTTTTTTTTTTGAAAAGGTCACACCTGACAGCGGCACTCAGGGTTACTCCTGGCTCTGAGCTCAGAAATCACTCTTGGCAGGCACTGGGGACCATACGGGATGCTAAGATTCGAACCACTGTCCATCCCGTATCGGCTGCTTGCAAGACAAACACCCTACCACTGTGCAGTCCCTTCCTCATCTCTCAACTTTTAGTTATTCTATATAGAATCCAATTGACTGAATTGCATCTGAGGTTATGAAGACCATGACTTACAGGTATATTCAATTAAACCTTCCTAATATGGACTTTTTTGGGGGGGGGCAGGAATTGGGGTAGGGAGACAGGAGGGTTCTGTCTGGATGTACTTAAAATGAACATTTTTAAAAGTAGAATTCTGGCTAGAAGGTAGAGGGTAGTTTGCTTGCCTTGCAGGCAGATGACCCAGGCTTAATCTCGGGTACCCCATATGGTCCCTCAAGCTCTCTAGGCGTGATCCCTGAGTACAAAACCAGGATTAGGCTCTAAGCATCATCATAAATAACCCTCCTCATCCCCCAAAACAGAATACTTGGTCCAAACCATAGACTACAGCAAGTAGAGACTTTCCTACTTTAGACCCACACCCCATATGGTCCTCTTGAGCACCCCCAGAATTGATCTCTGAGCACAGAACCAGGGGTAAACTCTAAGCAACATCAGGTGCGGTTCAAAAGTCAACGGGACTGAACCAAATACGATACATATCTTTGTTATTTATTCAGTAATGTGATTTGTTAGAACTGAAAGGAAAAGCACAGCATCAATCTAGATAAAACTACCATTCCCATTCCCTTCCAGAAACTGGCATCATTGATTAGTTTTGTTATCATCTGTAACCTAACTTGAAAAATTGCATAACAAGTGAGGATAGCTAACTAATTTCTTCACATTATAGTCTACTCATGATCATAGAGTCAATAGGGGATGAAGAGAATCATCCTATCAAGACCTACAAACTATAGATTACAATTTAGTTTCTGAAAAAATTTAGAATTTAAAAATAGACTTTTAATATACTGGGAAATAGATTTTTATCATAGGTCATCATTTTCCTCTTTATTAATGATTTGGCAAGAAATTGGCAATTAGGAGTCCAGAAAGAAAGAACATCTGATAGGTAACTTCTCTTGCACCTCACCTCAGCACCTCACCTCATATATGACCCCCGAGCTCTGCCAGGAGTGATCCTTGAGCAGAGCCATGAGTAAGCCTTGAGCATTTTTGCAGTACAAAAAGCATTCTGAAGTTTAGTAAATATGGAAAAAGTTAAATTTGGTTTATTTTAAATTATTTATTTGTGTAAATTCACCAGAAAGCCATCTAGGCTTCCATGATAAATCTGGATAAAAATACTTAGGTAACAGAAGAGAACATGTATATTATTGTAGCAGAAATCCCTAAATTTGATAAAACTAGATGATGGAGCACACTGAAAAAATTTTCAGGTGGCAATTGATTACTACTTTTATCATTGAGATGGAATTAAGATGAAATAAGAAGAAGCATTCCAAAGCATGACTGGAATCAGGACTATCTTAGAAAGCGATATTAGTTCTTGCAAATTTTTTTTTGGCCAGAACAGGGATTGCTTATGAGGTAAAATGGTAAAAAGTGAAATGTGGTTGGAGAAGCAAAACCAACAAGAGGGTACTGTAGCTATAGTACCAGGAGGGGCCTTGCATCAAGCAATTTGATCTCCGGTATCCCATATGCTCTCCAGAACATCTCCAAGAGTGATTCCTCAGTCCAGAGCCAGGAGTAAGCCCTGAGCACCACTAGGTGTGGCCCCCCAAATATTCAAATAACCCCCCAAAGGGAGAGGAAAATCTAGAATCCAAGACATATCTTGGAAAATAGATCATCATTCATTAAGTGAGTAATATAATCAAAAGAAAAGGGTATTTTGGTTTGGGACACACAGAACTGGAAATGCTTGGAAAGAATTTGAGTCAATTTAGTGAAGAGAACTGAAGAAAATCACTTGACTCACTTGTGATTTTTTTTTTTTGCTATTTTTTAATGTAAAAGTTATAGGAAACACAGGTATTTAACAATGTAAGCATTAAACGGGAGACTTATTTTGGGCCTTGTTTGATTATTATTTCTATGGATACTAAAAATATTTTATTAATTTAAATTGTAGTCAACATATTAAGACACTATGCATAGATCATTTTTGTCATTAGCAATTTGAAAATTAAATTGATATCTTCTACTAACTCTATAACTTTAAGGATTGAATCATTTATGTGATGTTATGTGTGCTAAACAGGATTTTAAAAATTTAACTAGAAACTGCCTCTGGAAATCTAAGTACAAAAAAGAATAATGGAGAAGGTTATAGAGCAGATTCTATCAAGATAAGGTAGAGATCCCAACAACAGGCTGTTTCTGTTCATAATACTGCCACTGGCACAGTTCTGGCTAGACACGATCATGGCCGGTAGCACCATTCTTCACATGTGCCACCAAGAGACTATGTGCCAAGCCATCACAGCTACATGATGAATCTCTGTCCCTGGATTTTGGTTATTCACTAAACAGGCAGCAGCTTTATTCCAACTGCCAGTAGACTAAGAATATTTACTCTTATATTGGTTCCAAATAAGATGTAGCTTATGTTTGTCACCTCTCTTGGAAATTGCCACACTCCTATCCAAGCATAATAGAAATTTAATGCTGAGGGGAAACAAAACTCAACATTTTTTACAATGTCAGTAACTAACATTTGAATAGAATTTTGAAATTGACAGAGTGACAGAGAATACTCTTCACTATGTTCTCAGTACAACTCAATAAGCATTTAAATTATTAAAAAGTTCAGACATTAATTGATTAAAGATTTAATTCTAGAAGAGAATAAAATTTTTAAATGGTTGTCATTTACGAAAAATAGTCCTAGAGACATTCATACTCAATAGCCTTTTGGTTTTTAGGTCATACCTGGTGGTGCTAAGGGGTTACTCCGAGCTTTGTGCTCAGAAATGATTCCTGGCAGACATAAGAGACTGTATGGAGTGTCAGGAATCAAACTTTGGAAAACAAATGTCCTACCCACTATGCTATCATTCTGGCTCCAAAGTATCATTCTTTTATAAGATACATAAATTACTTTATTTAAAGACAATGATAACCATAATTCATTTGTTTTAAGGTAATGGGAGCAAAATTATTAACAAAGAAAAAAAAGTAAAAAAGAAAGAAAAAAGTGAAAGAATAAAGTAAAATCCAAATGGATTAAAGACCTTGATATCAGACCTGATACCATAAGGTATATAGAACAACACTTCAGTAAAACAGTCCATGACATTGAGACGAAAGGCATCTTCAAGGAGGAAACTACACTTTCCAAACAAGTGGAAGCAGAGATCAACAGATGGGGATACATTAAACTGAGAAGCTTCTGCACCTCAAAAGAAATAATGCCCAGGATACAAGAGTCACCCACCAAGTGGGAGAAACTATTCACCCAATACCCATCAGATAAGGGGCTAATATCCAAAATATACAGGGCACTGACAGAACTTTACAAGAAAAAAACATCTAATCCCATCAAAAAATGGGGAGAAGAAATGAACAGACACTTTGATAAAAAAGAAATACAAGTGGCCAAAAGGCACATGAAAAAATGCTCCTCGTCACTAATCATCAGGAAGATGCAAATCAAAACAACGATGAGATATCACCTCACACCACAGAGATTGGCGCACATCACAAAGAATGAGAAAAATCAGTGCTGGCAGAGATGTGGAGAGAAGGGAACTCTTATCCACTGCTAGTGAGAATGCCGTCTAGTTCAACCTCTATGGAAAGTGATATGGAGATTTCTCCAAAATCTGGAAATTGAGCTCCCATTCGATCCAGCTATTCCACTCCTAGGGGTATATCCTAAGAACACAAGAATGCAATACAAAAATCCCTTCCTCACACCTACATTTATTGCAGCTCTATTCACAATAGTCAGGCTCTGGAAACAACCAAGATGTCCTTCAACAGACGAATGGCTAAAGAAGCTGTGGTACATAAACACAATGGAATATTATGCAGCTGTCAGGAGAGATGAAGTCATGAAATTTTCCTATACATGGATGTACATGGAATCTACCATGCTGAGTGAAATAAGTCAGAGGGAGAGAGAGACGCAGAATAGTCTCACTCATCTATGGGTTCTGAGAAAAATAAAAGTTATTTTTGCACCAATCCTCAGAGACAATGGGAGAAGGACTGGAACTTCCAGCTCACTTCATGAAGCTCACCGCAAAGAGTGGTGAGTGCAGTTATAGAAACAACTACACAGAGAACTACCCTAATCATGTGAATGAATGAGGGAATTGGAAAACCTGTCTGGAGTACAGGTGGGGGTGGGTTGGGAGGGAGGGAGATTTGGGACATTGGTGGTGGGAATGTTGCACTGGTGAAGGGGGTGTTACAAAGAATAAAAAAAAAAGAAGAAAAATTTGGGACCGGAGAGATAGCATGGAGGTAGGGCATTTGCCTTGCATACAGAAAGACGGTGGTTCAAATCCCAGCATCCCATATGGTTCCCTGAGCCTGCCAGGAGCAATTTCTGAGTGTAGAGCCTGGTGTGACTCAAAAACCAAAAAAAAAAAAAAAAAAAAAAAAAAAAAAAAAAAAAAAAAAAAAAAAAAAAAAAAAAAGAAAAAGAAAAAAAAAGAAAAATTTGAAAATTATTGTATCTTGCAATGAGGTCATGAATTCATTGTTTTATATTATAACCAAGTAGAATTCATTCAAAGGATGGAAGGATGGTTTAACATATGCAATATAATATATCATATCAATTAAAGAAAAATAAAAAATTTTATGATCATAGTAAATGCAGAGCAAGCATTTGACAAGGTCTAGCACCTGTTCATGATAAAAAAAAACTCTCAACAAGATGGGAATTAGGGGCTGGAGAGATAGCATGGAGGTAGGGCGCTTGCTCTGCATGCAGAAGGATGGTGATTTGAATCCCGGCATTCCATATGGTCCCCAGGGACAATTTAGTGCAAAGCTAGGAGTAACCCCTGGGAGCTGCTGGCGTGATCCACCCCCTTAGAATAGATGAGAATTAAAGGAAATTTTCTCAATATAGTCAAAGACATTTACCACAGTCCTTCGGAAGCATTCTACTCAATGGGAAAAACTAAAATCTTTTCTTCTAATCTGCCACAAGACAAGGGTGCCCGTATTTCTATATCTTTTTTTTCTTGGTGGTGCTCAGGGGTTACTCCTGGCTATTTGCTCAGAAATGACTCCTGGCAGGTACGGGGGACCATACAGAATGCTGTGGTTCGAACCCACCACCTTAGGTCCTGGATCAGCTGCTTGCAAGGCAAACACTGCTGTGCTATCTCTTTGCCCCTCTTCCTACTTCTATTCAAGATAATACTAGAAGTACTTGCTATAGCAATTGGAAAATAAAAATATAGCAAGGGCATCCAGGTAGGAAAGGAAAAAGTCAAGCTCTTACGTTTTTGTAGATGATGCCGTATCTAGAAAACCTAAACTCTACAAAAAAAATACTTCAAAATAATAGACTTATATAGTAAAGAGACAGGATACAAAATTAATAGATAACAATCCATAGCTTTTCTATAGACAAAAAGTTAAAGAAAAAGACTCTTTTTTATTCTTCAAGAGATATTTACGTTCACAATTGTGCTTCAGAAAATTAGTATCTTGGAGTCAACTTAAATAAAGAGGTGAAAGACCTATAGAAAAAAATACAAACCACTATTTTAAGAAAAGAAAGGCCTGATATCTGCTGTCTACATTTTGATACATGTGCCATTTTGATCTGCCACTGTTGCTGCGGGGAGCCACCCCACCTAGAAGAGTCCACTGATAGCACAACAAAAGAGGTGAACTGACCCTTCACGAAGGGTAGAGCCAGAAGAGCTTAGCTCTTCCACTCTACTTCGCTATTGTGAATATCTTCTAGTCAGTGAACCCCAGCACAATATGTAAAAACAACACACTACAAGGGTAACAATGGGGGAAAAAACATAGGCCAACACTATGCATAGAGAAAGATGACAATTTTGATGACCCAAAAGTGCCAACCACCTATTTAACCTTACAGAAAAGGAGTTTAGAGAAGTAATAAGGTGACTGCTCACAGAACTTAAAGAAAGAATAGAATGAACTGAACAAACCACAAATAAGAATCAAGAGGATATAAAAATAGAAATAAGAAATTTCCAAACTGAAATAACAGGATTGAAAAATGTGGTAGAAGGAATGCATTGCTCACTGGAAAGCCCTTCCAACACAGTAACAGTGGCTGAGGATAGAATCAGTGAGCTGGAAGATGAGATGCATAATAACTACATGCAACAGAAGTGATTGGAAAAGAGCCTTAAAGAAAATATTCAGGCAGATCTCCGTATGTGCCAGAGGCCTCTTAGCCCGGCCTAGGGTTGGGGTGCAGGACCTGGGTCACCCTGAGCTCCTCTTCCTCTTTCCTCTGGAACTCCAAGTGGGTTCCTGGGAGGAGCTTAAGGTGCACCCTGGGTTTTCCCCACTTCCAAACCAGCTCCAGAGAGAGGCTTAGGGGGTGGGGTTTGATCTACTGTCTTTTGGGACTGGGAGGGCCCTACTTCCTTCCTTCCTTCCTTCCTTCCTTCCTTCCTTCCTTCCTTCCTTCCTTCCTTCCTTCCTTCCTTCCTTCCTTCCTTCCTTCCTTCCTTCCTTTGAGCGGGATTCTTGGCCAGCACGGGCCTTGACCTTTGGCAGACCTCCGTATGTGCCAGAGGCCTCTTAGCCCAGCCTAGGGTTGGGGTGCAGGACCTGGGTCACCCTGCACCCCTCCTCCTCTTTTCTCCGGAGCTCCAGGTGGGTTCCTTTGAAGAGCTTATGGGGCATCCTGGATTTTCCCCCACTTTCAAGCCAGCTCCTTCCTTCCTGAGAGCGAGAGTCTCAGCCAACATGGGTTTTGGCAGACCTCTGTATGTGCCAGAGACCTTTTTACACTTGTAGGAGCTTAACTGGGGGTGGCTGCTCAGCTATACTCAGGCAGTCACTGGCAATTTTATACCAGTCTACATGTCTCAAACTGCGCCCAGCCATCAGTACTGCACATTTACCCTTCTTAACTCAGTACCACACAGTTCTAATCACAGACCAAAGTCGTACAGTGGATCTAACAATCCCAAAACTATTTCAAAGGACATAAATTGAACACATATGCCTTTTGAATATTTTATGTGTATTTTCTTTAACAGCTGTGACTCTCTCTACATATTTTTCTACCGTGATGTTTCTATCCACTTTTTATCTTGTCTTTTCTTTGTGAGCTGTTCAATAAGGAGTGTTGGTGGAAGTGTCCCTCAGTTTAATGCTTGTGATTGAACTATGTCATGGGGATTGTTGGTCTTATTCCTATGGCCTCCATATGCACCGATAATGCTACGTGGCATTGATCCTTGTTTGCATAGACACATTAAAATGGGAAAATACTATACATACAGATAAATTCTTATCTAATAGAGGTAGGAATACACAAATCTCAGTGCAATGGGACCTTACACCCTGAACATTGATATAATGACCTAGCACAGGCCTCAGAAGAATGGGCATCCTCCATTCACGCCAGAACCAGGCAAGTTATCTATGAAACATCCAAGCTTTTTTATAGCAACATCTGGAAGTAATCCTCTACCAGGGAAGACACTACCAAGGCTCTGACATCGACCTCCTCAAAAGAGACTTCTGTTAACACTGAGAAGTCTTGACAACAACAATGACCTGCTCTACAGGACATGGTTCTCTCTATTGCCCCTAAGTGTGAGGTGAAACGAGAGGATGCTCTGCACCATCCTGACTGCAATATGGGATATGCAGATTCCAGGATCTTTAATACAGAAGCATGATACCTGTTGGGGACTGTTTGGCATAATTAAAAAGTGACCTCACTAAAATCAAAATGGAGTCTTGAAAGTCTGAGCCAAAGTGTCTAAGTGACAAGCTGCATGCAAGCAGATGTGGCCTTTTGCCCTTGGACCTAAAGAAATAGGAACTAATCACATATCTTAGAGCTAGGGAGTTAATCACTAGGCTCCAAGATGTCCTTGTAAAGACAGGGGTCAAAAGGCCCAAGCGGAGATTAGATCTTGTATTTTGTTGCTCAAAGATAATGTGGATCTCTTGACTAATGATAACCTTGTTAATTTTGTAAAAACAAGATGTTCCTGTGGAAAGTTACAGCTATTCCAATTACGCTCGCCCCCACTCTCTTTGTTTTGCTTTGTCTATATAAGATCTACTTTTCCCTTCATTAAATGGACTCCTGATCGGAACCCTTCATCTCGAGTCTCTTTATTTCCCAGCCCCTCTTCTCTTTTAGGCCAGAATCCCCTTCGAAACCCGTGAATTACTGACGTGGTCTCCAGCTTCACCCGCGGGTCGGGGTCTCTGGTGGGCCGCAGAGTGGCACCTAAATGCGTGGCTCGAAGCACAGATCAACTGGCCGAACAGCAAAAGGGAGCGAGTCCCGGGACCTATGCACAAGTAACCGGTAAGACCCTATTAAGGGCAGGGTGCAGGAAGGTCAGCCTATTCAGTGATCATTAATGCCGCTGTTCAATCGCCCCAGAAAATGGGGACTATCGCCCCAGGAATATGGGGGCTACTTTATCTAGAAAAGAGGTTTTTTATTAAAGATCTTAAGAAAGAGCTGGATGAAAGAAATGTTAAAGTGAAGAAAAAGGACTTAATTAAGATTTTCATATGTGTCCATGATATTTGTCCATGGTTTGTGGTCACTAGACCCCGCATAGTTACCAGTACTTGGAAACAAATTGGTGATGAGATTTTGCAATACTATACCAAATATGGTAAAGAGAAGGATAGAAAGGTTATGCAGTTCTATTGGACTATTCTTGGAAAACTATTACGGGAGCAGAATTTCTTTTGGGGAAAGCCCCATTAACAAGGACATTGTTGAGAAGGCTGAAGCCATTGTAGAAATGGCCTCCCGCAGTCAATCTCGGGCCAGCAGCACCCCTCCCAAAACAGAAAGCCTTATAGATTTAGACTTGGAACCCTCCAAGGGTTTTTACCCTATAATTGCCAGCGGACCCCCTGAGGAGAAGATTTTAGATACTGAGGACAACCTATCCCTGCAGGACGAGGCCGCCCATTATGATCATGGCCGGTTTCCTCCCCATCCACGTGGCCGTTCATTGTCTTCTCCCCCCCCACCACACAGTTGTTTTAACGCTTGCCCTCCTGCTGCAAGAGATGGTGTAATCCACTGCACATACACTCACTCCAGCCGGCAAAAAATATTTTTGGAACAAAACACCTTTTTGGGGCCTGCACCTTTATCCCCTCTGGCGGCAGCTCCTTTTTGCTGCATCCCTGTCAACTTTTTCTTGGATTTGAACTATACCCTAATAATGTTCTCACTCAAAAAGCCCAAATCAGAACTCAGTCTTCGTAAACGCTTAATTTCAGCAGCTTCTGGCTCCAGCCTTATCTTAAATTAACTGGAGATTTGAAACCCTTGTTTGACATTCTCAGAGCTGATTCAAATCCTACTTTTCCCAGAAGCCTCACCCCTGAGATGCAACAATCCTTGCAGTCAGTGAAATTACTTATTTTTCACCTATACTGCATCTTTACTTGCTTGTCTTTCCTACAGTTTTTCACCCACAAGCCTTTTGTGGCAGCAGGCCCTCCTTTTTGGGTGCACTTGCCTGCCTCTCCCTTGTTTTCTCAACTTCAACTCATCTTGACCAGAAACTCCCCTTTTTCATATCCCATATTAGAGCTCACTCTTCCTTGTCTGTACCATTTGCATAGGGTAATAGTTTTGTCGACCAAGCTACTTGTCTTTTCCAAGCCATGGTTAATTTTTCTCCCTTGTCTGCTGCATACATACCCATAAACTTCATCACCCAAATGCTCAGACATTCCGGCTTAAATTTAAAATTACCAAAAAACAGGCCATACAAACGGTAAAGTAATACAGGAACTGTTTGCCCCTGCTTCTAAAGCCTCACCTGGGAGTGAACCCCAGAAGTCTAATCCCTAGTGAATTGTGGCAAATGTGTGTTACTCACTATCAAAGTAAGTTTCTGTGTGGTCCAAATGCAGACAAAAATTTAGAATACAATATTACCCCCCCCTTAAAGTTGATATAATCTGGCTCGAATTCAGTGATAGCCTGTGTGTGTCCTTGTAGTTTCAAGTTTGTTTGCTGTGCTGGAGATGGCAATGAGTGCAGAGGTAGAATTAAAAAGATTCAGGAACTCTGTTCATTTGGAATGTATAGTAAAAAATACTGTCATTTTTCAGTTATGTCTGATAATTGTGAAGTTTGTGAAATAAATCATGCAGTATAAGTATGCCTTTTCTGAAAGCATTTGTGCAATTAAGCTTAGTGCATTGGAAGGTGTAAGGTAATTATTAAGACATTAAAAATTAGGAAACTTTCTAAATTCAGGTCTGTAATGGTTAAATTCAAGTCTGTAAGAATTAAAAGCTTCTCCAGGGAGAGAGAGCAGCAAGGAGATAAGAATCTCCCTTTGCTCATGCCTCTCAAAGATTTTAGAGCAAGGTCATAATTCTGCCACGTGTAATAACAAATTATTGGTAAAAGAAAAACTTTGTGGCATTTTAAATTCAAACAAACACAAAAGTGATAAAATTTGAGGTTTTATATTTCTATTAGAGAATTTATTTTGATTTTCAAAGCATTTGAAAGAAAAATTATGTGGGAAATGTTGTGGTTAGCCTTTTTAAATAATAACGCTAATTTTTATTGCACAGTAAACACCCAAGTGTGCTTTGTGGTACCCTTGGTTCTAATTCTGTGCTACAGCAGTATCTGTTCTATACACTGCATTGGAAAAACTCTCCTTTTAAGAGTATTCAGAAAGTCAGCACATTATACAAAACTGTATATTTGTGTCAAAGTGAAAAAAATCTAGTATTGAAAAAGATATATTGTTAATTTTATGAGTAACTAATATTATATAAGTAACTACATTTTATATGCAGGTTAACAACACGTATCAAATATAATTTGGCCTTGAAACTCTAGGTGTGGAAATGCGTCAAGTATCTTTCACTATACTTTATTATGATCTAAGCATTTTGTTAATTTGGTATATAATATTTTTTACAAATTATTAACTTAAGGTCTTCAAAGTGAAAACATTTGTTTGTTTTTTAAAGTCAGTTTTTCATACCTCTCATAAATCATAGCTTATGCTCTTGTGTTTAATCATTAAAAATTTAAAACTTTATTACAGCAGCCTTACTGTTCTACTGTAAAACTAATCTAAACAAAACCTGTTCAATTACAACAGATGATATCATATTCAGAGTGGAGACTCCTTCTACAGTGCTCATTAACCATTTTGTTTAAAAATTTTAACTGCTTACTATTTTACTTAATATTTTAAACTTCAAATTAGGATTGTTTTAAAAATGTTTTGTGCTAAATCTAAACCTTAAAGCTTTTATTTTCAGCAAAGTTCCACTCCATATACAGTACTTCTACAGCTAAAAAAGTTTTTCTACAGAAAGTTTTTCTTACGAACATGCTGGCAAAGTATTTAAAAGCGCTTGTCTAATATTACCCGGATTAAATTTTCTAACGTAAGTTTTGGATTGATCCTTTTGTCTGTTCATGTGTGTGCTGTGATGAATGAAAGTGGCCACAAGTGTAAAATGTTGTTTAGTGGGGCCTGGGAGATAGTATGGAGGTAAGGCATTTGCCTTTCATGCAAAAGGTCATCGGTTTGAATCCCGGTGCCCCATATGGTCCCCCGTGCCTGCCAGGAGCAATTTCTGAGCATGGAGCCAGGAGTAACCCCTGAGCACTGCCGGGTGTGACCCAAAAACCAAAAAAAAAAATGTTCTTTAGTGTTGTTTTGTTTTGTCTGTTTATTTGGTGTCTCTAAATTTCACAATATATATAATTCTCAAATCCTTATCCATTTTTAGATTTCAATTAATTTTTTCACAACTTTGTCAGTCTGGTCTCCTAGCAGCTGACAAACTGACATCCTGCAACTAAATCATGTGTTAAAAATTATGCGTTAAGTTGGCTTTGTCCTTCTGAGAGCATGGCAGAAGGTGTAGGGGATTGTAAACCCCAGATTTCTTAATGGCCATCAGGGACAATATTTCCCTGGAGAATTTCTGAACTTTGCAGTCACCCAGCCTTCCTATGTGTTAATTATGGCTAGAAAGATATGGATATTTGGCTAGAGAGAAAGAAGCATCTAGCTTTAGAGAACTAAGACGTTTAAAAAATCATTAAGGTTCAAAGTTATTAACAATTGTTAAGTATAAATTTCTTTATAGTATAAAGTCTAACAAAAGTGAGTAAGTCTTCCTCTAATATTTGGAAATAATTTGTGTAATGTAAATTGTTAGTATCTTCTGCCTGTAAACCAAGCCCATAATACTAAGCAAACTCCTATTTTCTTTTTTTTGTTTGTTTTTTGGGCCACACCCAGTGACGTTCAGGGGTTACTCCTGGCTATGTGCTCAGAAGTTGCTCCTGGCTTGGGGGACCATATGGGAAACTGGGGGATCGAACTGTGGTCCATCCTAGGCAAGCACAGGCAAGGCAGGCACCTTACCTCCAGTGCCACACCCGGTCCCAAACTCCTATTTTTTATGAAGAATTAAACTTATGAAAAATTCTTTTATATAAAAAGCCTCGCAAGTAACCATTTTGCCTCCTGCCAAGCCGTTTCCTTATAGACCTCCC
>PVKC010024552.1:0-16835 GCA_004027635.1 Crocidura indochinensis | reverse complement strand
AAAAGCCCCCAAGCCTTCCAAAGACTTCTCTTTTATACATTAGAGTCAGGTACCACCCTAGGGTAGGGGCAGAAAGCCAGGTCACACCCTAGAGTAGGGTCCAATCACTGATCAGGGTAGGATCAGGGTGGGTCTAGAAATGTTTATACATAAAAATTCCAAATCATGATAAGATTAGAAATGTTTACATATGCAACAACATATGTGTCCATTTTATGTCTTTTGAGACAGTTGGGGACTGTTAAATCCAATGCATGACTTGGTCTGTGATTAGAACTGTGTAGTACTGAAGTTAAAGAGGGTAAATGTGTGGTACAGATGGTTGGGGGTGAGAGAGTTAAGGAGTAATAATGAGCTTTGTAGGGGTTACAGAAGGGAAGAATCTGTTGGTGGAAGAGGTCGGTCTTGGTGCCTAACAAATTGAAGAACTGAGGGTAAAGAGGGTTAATTAAGGGGAAGATAACGAATCCGGACTGGGAGATAAGGGTGTAGAAGGGGCGCTGGTGTGGAGGATGGGAAATATATCAGAGGGGCTTTATACATTGTATAGATGAATTGTTTATGGATTATGCTTGGCAGTCAGAGAGAAACACTGTATAAGAAGTCACGTCTACATATAAACCGATTTTAGAGACCTATTTGAGTATTATCCTCCAAATCTAGGGAATTCCATATTTTTCCCTAGAAACAGTTGAGAATTAAGAATATTTATGGCTGTTGCTAAAAAGCATATAAGTCAAAAAAGCATATATAAAAAATGAAAATGAATACTAGGAAGAAAAGAACTCCTGTATGGGGTTCAGTATGCATAGGGGAGGAATTTCTCTACCCCACCCTCCCCTCAGAGCCCGATTTACCAGACGTGGCCCTGAAGACCACCCTGGCGTGGGGGGATCTCAGTCCCCTGGACTAAGTGGTCAGCCCAGGGGGCCTACGGCTAGCCCCCAACATACCATTTGAAGACACCCAGAAGTTCTGGCATATTGTCTTCTATATGTATATATAAATTTCTATGTGATTATATCAGTAGGTATAAAAGTATAGAAATAATCAGTATATTATGTTAATAAGAATTGCATGGAACTAAGAAAGGAGGAGGAATTTAGGATAAATCTAATGTTTAAGATCATTCTTGATTTAAGATCAAATAGGCAATTCAAATATGATGCATGACTTCCACATAACATGGGGAGTTCTGGACTATTATGTTAAGTGAAAAAAGTGGAAGAATTTCTGAAGTCATTCTTGCCTAGAATATAAATTACCATAATTATCTGACTTGGGAGACTTGAGGAAAATAATGCTAACACTGGAAAATATAGATACCAAAGGAAAGGGAAGATAGTGTGTATGAGGACTGGGCAGAAGAGGGTCACTAGAAGTTTGGTGTGTAACTTATATTTGCAAAGGTGTGAAGCTATACTTGGAAAAATTTATAGCTTTACAAATGTTTTATTAACAAATGTTAAATTAATAAAATATGTTAAAGCATATAAAACTATTAAGAAAATAAATCTGGGGCCGGGCGGTGGCGCTGGAGGTAAGATGCCTGCGCTAACCTAGGACGGACCGCGGTTCGATCCCCCAGTTCCCTATATGGTCCCCCGTGCCTGCCAGGAGCAGCGACTTCTGAGTGCATAGCCAGGAGTAACCCCTGAGTGTCACTGGGTGTGGCCCCAAAACCAAAAAAAGAAAAGAAATCTAAGATATAGTCACAAAATTTGGACTGTAAAACAGTAGTAGTGAGTATTATAAGGTAATAGAATTTCAAATGGGCTTTTTGCTTTATATACTTTCTTGTTTTCTTTTGAGGTCACACCTGGTAATTCTTTAGGAATATCTCCAGCTCAGTGCTTATGGGTTTCTCCTCAGAGTTCTTAGTAGAAGGTGATATACCAGGGATTGAACCCTGACTTTCTTTTTTTTTCTTTTCTTTTTTTTGGTTTTTGGGTCACACCTGGCAGTACTCAGGGGTTACTCCTGGCTCCATGCTCAGAAATTGCGCCTGGCAGGCACGGGGGACCATATGGGGCACCGGGATTCGAACTGATGACCTTTAGCATGAAAGGCAAATGCCTTACCTCCATGCTATCTCCCGGGCCCCGAACCCTGACTTTCTATATAAAAAGAATATACTTTTGTTATCTTGCCAGATCTCTACTTTATATTTTCATGCATTTCTTGTAGGAGTTCTCAAAAATATAAAGACAGATTTTAATTTTGGAAAGATACTCAGATAATTGAACTTTCTCTATTTTCAAAGACCACACCACAATAGACCTTAATTTTTTTAGAGTCTAAATCCTACCCAAAATGTTTTTCTCTTGCACAATAATTTGATCAAACTGTGTGTTTCTGTCACATTTCTAAATGTTTTGTTACCTTCTGCAGGACATGTTAACTTGGATTCCTATACCACCACGATGAGGAGAGCATTTACTCCAAAAACAGCACAAGTGCCCACTTTAATTAGGTAAATCTATATCTGAGCCTGATTGTTGTACACACTGGTCACATGCATTTTGTTATTTAGAATTCAAAGCCCTATAAAGAATAATCAGAATAGGCATATAAAATATGCACAGTATTTTCCAAGTATAGGGAAGCACTTCCCTATTTAAAAATATCCAAACCTCCCATGGGAAAAACCTATAAATTTAACACCTAAATTATTTATGTCACTGTAAATTATGTCTTAGTTTTCTTGGAGGGAATATTCCTAGAAGTGTTCAGATAGTCTAAAATTACTCTCATTTGATACTTAGACTAGAGTTCTTTGGGTTATCCTGGTAGTGCTAAGTAATTCAATATATTATTCAGGCACTGGTAAAAGAATGAACCAACATTATTAGTTCTGCCACCAATACATGTCTTAGAAAAAGGTCACACAGTCTACTCTCTCTGACTTCCCTGATTCACTCCTTGAGTTGTTGCTTCCTAAGGCAACACTGACTTGCAAATTCCCTCTCATTCCTCCTGAGTGAAGGATGGAGTGAATTCCCATTAATGTATCAGCAGCTTCTCTTAACTCACTGATGGGTAGCAAATAGCACTAATAAAGGAAAGTCATCTTCCATGCATCCTAGAGAAGCCTGAGTTCGCTGTGAGAATTGTTTCCAATGAGCAAAGACTTTTCCCTAAAAGATCAAGTTACTGAGAAGTCAGAGTATTCCAAGATTGTGGCTGTAGGATTAGGTAAAGTGGGTTTCAACCTTGAAACTCTTTCTGTCTCATGTATTTGTTCTTAGGAGCATCATACATAAGGTATATATCACTCAGCTTTCTAGTCCTCGAAGTGTGAGGATGAAATAATTGTTCTACAGAGGACAAAATGAAAACACAAGTATACTAACTAGCATTGAAAAATTACTCAATATTTCATTTATTTCACCTAATATAATATATGATAGACTTCAAAACTGTGCAGGGCTGCTAGATTCCTGATTTCCAGGTTATTGGCTTTGCCACCAAGGCACATTAAGTTCTCTAAATTGGGAGATTTATCACCTGACAGTAAAGATTACTCAAGCTTCTCAGACAGGAACAGTTGCTTGAAGAAAAAACACTTGGGCTAAGAGCCAGAAACAAATGGATATTTAGCGACTAGGTCAATGGTCTTCAGATTCAAGCATTTTTTAACTTTGCTGAGAAAAATTTGTCATTAATTTAAATAATTAAAACTATAAAAACTCCCAACTCACCCTAAATATTGACATTTTAACATGAAAAAGCTATTTCTTTAAATATAACTTCTGGATACATAGAAGCACTTTATCACATTGATATTGACTGTGATCAAAGTCTTTGTGATAGATAATCTATTACTTTCCATTTTGTTCTTGAGTTTATTCTCCCCACTATTCTGCCCTCACTGAATTTTATCCTGCTGTGTTTGAAAGCAAGTAATTAATCACTCCATTATATTTGTTTGCAACTACTTTAGCAAATTAATTGAAATTAATTTTTAAACATGCTAATGTTGCCCTCAGTGTTAAATTATCACAGTTATTTTAGTATACAGTTTCCCAAAGTAATAAGTACATTGAAATATAAATGATTTCTAAGTACAAGCCTACTTTTGGCAACAATATTTTAATGAAGTCAATGGGGCTTTTTTGTTTTTTGTTCTTTTGTTGTTGTTGTTATTTGGGGGGGGTCACACCTGGCAGCGCTCAGGGATTACCCTTGGCTCTATGCTCAGAAATTGCTCCTGGCAGGCTCAAGGGGACCATATGGGATGCCGGGATTAGAACGACCATCCTCCCGCATGCAAGGAAAATGCCCTACCTCCCGAAATGGGGCTATTTTGATTTAGATTAGTCTATGCAATCCGAGGATAATTATTTTTACAATAAAACTGCATTGATCAGCATTTTAATCTCATTTAGTATTGCAAAACGATGTTTTTCCAGAAATCTATTTATTCTAGGTTCGCTAGCTTAACTGAGTACAATTGCTCATAATAAGATCTCATGATGTCTTGGATTTCTTGGGGTTCTGTTTTAATCTTTTCCCTTTCATTTCTGATTTATTTGACTATTTCCCCCTTTCTTTTGTGAGTCTTGTCAGCGGTTTGTCTGTTTATTCTGTCAAACTGGTGAAGGGGGGTATTCTGTTTACGACTGAAACACAACAACGAACGTGCTTGTAATCATGGTGCTTAAATAAAGATTTATAAAATAACAAACAAAAAAATCCAAAAAACCCAGCTCCTGGTCTGATCAATTCTTTGCATTTTCTTTGTTTCTATATTGCTGATTTCTGCTGTTTTTTTTTTTTTTCCTTCTGCTTGTGTTTGGGTTCCTTTGCTGTTGGTGTACCTTTAGGTTGTTGATTGTGTCTTTTTCTTGTTTTTTTTTTTTTTTTTTTTTTTGGTTTTTGGGTCACACCCGGCAGCGCTCAGGGGTCACTCCTGGCTCCATGCTCAGAAATTGCTCCTGGCAGGCACGGGGGACCATATGGGGCACCGGGATTCGAACCGATGACCTTTAGCATGAAAGGCAAATGCCTTACCTCCATGCTATCTCCCGGGCCCCTTTTTTTCTTGTTTTCTAATGTAAGCTTGTGTTGCTGAGTTTCCCCTTACTCCTTTTTCTGTGTCACAAAGAGTTTGGCACTATGTTTTTTTCATTATTATTTAGCTCAGTAAATCTATTTCTTCATTGATTTTTTTCTTTCATGCAGCTGTTGTTGAGCAGTGAGCTGTTTAGTCTCCAGATGTTATATTTTTTCCCACATCTTTTTTATCTCTTGATCAATTCTGATCTCTGTGGCATTATGGTCTGATAGGGTACTTGGTATAATATATATATTTGTGACTTTATATAGGTTAGACTTGTGTTCTAGAATGTGGTTTATCCTAAAGAAGATTCCAGGTGCACTTGAAAAGAATGTGTATTCAACTTTTTGAGGATGAAAGGCACAGTATAAATCTACTTAGACCTTGTAGTTCTAGTTTCTCATTTAGGTTCTTATGTCTTTGGTAGCATTCTTCCTAGTGGAGCTGTCTAGTGGCAATAATGGCGTGTTGAAATCTCCTATCACTATCATATTTCCATCCATATGTTTCTCTAGGATTGTGAGCAAATGCCTTACATATTTTGAAGACTCTACATTTTGTGCATAAATGTTGATCAGAGTTAGTACTTCTTAGCCTGATCAACAAGTAGTGTCCATCTTCATCTCTACATACTTTTTTAGGTTGAATGCCATTTGGTCTGATATAATTATGGCCACTCCATTCTTTTACACTGAGCCTGTGTTTATTCTCAACTTTTAAGTGTTTTCTGCAGACAGTATATGGTTGGGTTTTGTTTCCTGATCCAACCCACTGCTCTGTACATTTTGATGAGAGAGTTTAGTCCATTGACATTTAAGAAAACTATTGGGGACTGGAGAGATAGCATGGAGGTAAGGAGTTTGCCTGTCAATCAGAAGGACAGTGGTTCAAATCCCGGCATCCCATATGGTCCCCTGTGCCTGCCAGGGGTGATTTCTGAGCATAGAGCCAGGAGTAACCCCTGAGTGTTGCTGGGAGTGACCCAAAAAACAAAAGTAAATAAATAAATAAACAAATAAATAAATAAAACTATTGACAGAAAGGGCTGTCTTGCCATTATATTGTGTAGGGTTTTTTCTATTACAGTGGGTATTTGGTTAGATAATTGATCTTTGAGTAGTTTATTTAGAGTTTATTTGGTTAGCACAATATTCTTTATTTTATGAGAATATTTTTAACTCTCCCATGTAAATAAGAGGTTTGCTGGGTTGTGGACTACAGGTTGAAAGTCTTTCATTCAGTAGTTTAAATATGGTATGCCACTCTTTTCTTGCCTGGATTGTTTCAAATGGAAAATCTGGTTTGATTCTTATGTTCTTTCCTTTATACCTAGAGTTTTTATCTCCCTAACTGCTATAAAAAATCCATATCTCTCTTTGGTTTATTTGCAATTTGGATTACTATATGTCTCATTGTTGTTCTGTTAGGGTATGTTTTATTTGGCATCTTTTTGCCTCTTAAATTTGCAGAGCAGCTTCTTCCCAGAGAGTGGGAAAGTTCTCTGTTATTATTTCCCTCACTACTTGTTCTCTTTCCCCCATTTCTTCCCTTTCTGGTATTCCTATAATTCAGAAATTATTTCTTTTGTCTTTGTTCAGTACTTTACATTTTCTTCCATTGTTTTGTCTCTCCTTTCTATTTTGACTGTTTTATCAATGCTAGCTTGTAACCAGCAATAGCTATATTTGATAGGGAGGGGGGACCAGCAGCTTCCTCTCTCTGCAGACACACAAAACTGAGATGAGGTGAGGGACCACAGGGGAAACAGAGCTGGTGGTGGGATGCAAAAGCAGGCTGGGGGAGATGCTGCAGGCAGCACCAGCCATGTTTTATGGGAGGTCAGGAGGGTGCCTCTTTCTGTAAACACACAAGCCTGAGATAGTACAAGGGCCAGCAGAGGAATCAGGGCCAGCAGCACGATCCAAAAGCTGGCTAGGTGGGGGGATATGCCACAGGAAACACTGGCCACATTTGACAGGAGAAACTGGAATGACCCCTCCCTTGTTTGCAAATACAAAAACCTCTCAGCAACATTTTTCTGCCTCCTACTTTCTCCCAGTGCTTAAACTTGAACTCAGAGCCTCAATCAAGTGATATGTGTGCTCAATTACTGTGCCATATACTTGACCCATTTTCTTTATATTTTAGATTTTAAATTGAGAAATCTTCTTTACCTAAATAAGTAGATGTGAGTCAAAATAATTTAGCATAGAATTGTCTTAAAATTCTCTTTTTAATGAATTACATACTAAAAGTCACAAGATTTTTTTTTAATTTTTAAAGAACATTCATCACATGGTTGACATAGTTGACTATAGTAAATTTTTTTTCAGGTGAGAGTAAAGTTATTTGAACAATAATAGAAAGAAAAAAGAAAAAGGAGAAAGACAATTTTTATAAAATAGAGTGACAAGAAAATATGTAAAAAGTATTTTATCTCCAATGAGGTCATTATGTCATTAGCAGAAGTTCAGTAAAATCTTGTTGGTAGCTGATCATTCTGTTACTTAATTTGTTTCCAAACTTTAAGCGACCTCAGTTACACATTGGCATATAAATTGGTGTGTTCTTATGGGAATAAAAGCATCAAGCAAATGAGGCTGTTCAGGAATGTAAAGCACCATCACTGATACTGTGATTTTGGGGGACATGTTCTCAATTGTCAAGTCTTCTGAAAGTAGGCGAATGTGGGTGGGGCTTGGAAAGGTGAAGATACTTACACTCACTCCGGAAAAAAAAAACCCTGGTTTTGTCAGTCCAAATATCACCATACCTAGAGTTTGGTCAGAATGGTGTCTCCAAAAAAAAAATGCTGAATCAGAGTCATAGAAAAATGGTGAAAATGTGTAATAGATGCAGCATTAATGGTTCCAGCAGGGCAGGGGCATGTCCAGACCTATCCTCCCAAAATTTTCAGTTTTCAACTAAATGGCTGGTGTACCTATGATTTTTCGTGACCTGGTTTACATCACTCTCACAAAAATAAAGTCTATGGGACTATCCTGTTGCAAACATGGCAACTGCATTTGTAGGCTTAGTTACAGCTGTCAGGGCTTCCAGAAGTAGAATGCTGGGGAAGAATGCCTGCACTAGCTCCAAAAAAAGCCCTGGAAATATCATCCCAAGTACAGGCATACCTAGAGTTTGATTAGATTCTCTGCAGAGAATCATAGAGGAGTAAGTCATAGAGGCAAAGAAGAACCATAAGCAAACCTGTAATTATGGGTGATGGATGTAGCAGTCATAGAGGGGACTTGGCCTGCCCTCTCCTCCCAAGATTGCCAGCTTTCAATTGCATGACTGGTGTACCCATAAATTTTTTACAGCTTGGTTTACATATCTTTAGAAAAAACTAGTAAGTCATGGAGTTGACTTGGCGTGAACATAGCAATTGTTTGGACAAGGTGATTTTTAATGATTGATCAGCTGAAAACTTGGTTTAGTAGTTCTTCAATTTTATTGAAAGCAAATAATTAGATGATTTGTCATACAGTTATTGAATTAGTCCCCTCTAATTTTCAGAGTACACTATAAAAATAAACATGTCTTAACAAATGACTATTAAATTATATCTTTATTTTTCACTTGGAAAAATGAGTTTTATATTATATACTTAGAATTGGAAAAATAAGAATATTAATCTGAATGAACTTTCTTCCAATGCAATATTTTATTATCAAAAATTTAATTTTTTGAGTTATTTTGAGATACAATGTTGAAATTTTGCTCATAATTTGAGCACTCAATTCTTCATCAGTGTCCACTACCCTTCACCAATGTCCCCAGTTTCCCTTTTTGCCCCCTCTGCCTGACTCTATGGCAGACACTTTCTTTTTTTTTCCTTTTAGGCATCATTATTAATGCAATCTTTTATTTTATGTTAAACTAGATTATTTATATATTCTCAAATATATGTGTATAAATATACATTATATAAGAATCATTATGACCTCGTGGTGATTCTCAGACAACTTGACTTGCAGTGCAATAGAAGACTTGTTTTCAAAATGGCTGCACCAGTAGGCATTTCTACCAACAGTGGATAAGAGTCCTTTTCTCCTGCATGCATTCCAGCACTAGTTGTTCTTGTTTTTTGTGATATGTGTCAGTCTCTATGATGTGAGATAATATTTCATTGTTGTTTTAATTTGCATCTCTTTCATGATTAATAATGTGGAGCATTTTTCATGTGTCTTTTGGCCTTCTGTATTTCTTCTTTGAGGAAATTTTTGTTCATTTCTTATTACTTTTTAATGGCGTTAGATTTTTTTTGCTAAGCTCTACTAGTGCCTTGTATATTTTGGATATTAACCTCCTATTAGATGGGTAAATAATTTCTCACATTTCATGGGTTGTCTTTGTATCCTAATCACTGTATCCTTTGATGTCAGAAATGTCTTAGTTAAATGTAGTCCCATTTGTTTATCTTTACTTCCACTTGTTTGGTTAGTTGTGTTTCATTCTTGAAGTTGCATTTAGCTTCAAAGTTATGGAGTGTTCTGCCTATATTTTTATGTATGTACTTCATGGTTTGAGGTCTGATATCAAGATCATCATTAGTGCCACTAATGAAAGTTATGAGTTCACTTTTGTGCAGGTAGTAGGCTAGTTATCCCAACACCACTTGTTGAAGAGGTTTTCCTTACTTCATGCTTCTTGTCATCTTATCAAAGATTAATTTATCATATTTCTAAAAGTAAGTCTCAGAATATACTAATATATTTTGTTGATCTGAGGGTCTGTCTTTATTTCAATACCATACTGTTTTAATGACTACAATTTTTTTGTTTTGGGGCCACAACTGGCAGTGCTCAGGGGTTCCTCCTGGATATCTGCTCAGAAATAGCTCCTGGCAGGCACGGGGGACCATATGGGACACTGGGATTCGAACCAACCACCTTAGGTCTTGGATTGGCTGCTTGCAAGGAAAAAACCACTGTGCTATCTCTTTGGGCCTGTGACTACTATTTTATAGTAGCAGTTGAAGTTGGGGAAAGAGATGCCTCCCTTCTTTTCCCCAAGTATTGTTTTAGCTATTCATGGAGAGTTTTTTTCCTTAAAAAATTCCTAGAAATTGAATTTTCATATGACTCAGCAATAATATAGAAAAGTCCTCTGCATTCTTATGTTCATCACAGTGTAAGTCACAATAGCCACAATTTTAAACTGCCCAAATGCCCTAGAATAGAAGAATGGATAAAGAAACTGATATATCTACATAATAGAATACTATGTAGATGTTAGGAAAAATAAAGTCTTTAAGTTTGCTTATACATGGATGGATATGGAGCTTATTATTCTGAGTGATATATGTCAGAAGAAGTATAGATATGGAATAATCACAGTAATTGTGTGATATTTAAACAAGAAACTATGGTAATAATATCCAAAACAATAGAGATGAAGAACAGGCGAACCAGTCCACTGTAGGAAGCTTGCTACAAATAACAGGGGAGAGCATTTAGGTCCATAAAGGGGCCACTCTGACAATGATAGTAGGAAAAGATCATTATAAACAAGAATTGTTTGCTGAAAGAAGATAAACTGATAGGTATGATAAGCCATAGTAACAATATTGCACACTGTGGTGTCTAAAGGAAGAGAGAGATGAAAGAAGAACAAGAAACAAAGACTAGATGAAGGAAGGGGGATAAAAGGAAGAAAGAAAGAGAAAGAAGAAGGTGGAAGGGAAGGAGAAAGAACAAGAATAGGGAGGAGAATAAGAAGGAAGAAAGAGGGGCCGGGTGGTGGCGCTGGAGGTAAGTGCCTGCCTTGCCTGTGCTACCCTAGGACGGACCGTGGTTCGATCCCCCAGTTTCCCATATGGTCCCCCAAGCCAGGAGAAACTTAAATGTATTATTAACTACTTTTCAATGAGAAACAAAAAAGGCCATATTAAGATATATCACATTATGGAGTTATGTAACTAATAATCACATGCCTTATTCAATAACTAAACAAGTCAGAATAACCAAAAAAATTTATCAGTCTCATCCTATGAAACTTAAAATAGTTCTTAACCTCAAACACTAATTCAGTTATATTTAAAAGAATCAGCATTCCTACCCTATGATGATTCATCTACTCAGGGATATTTTTCTTCCTACCTGGGGAATACCATAATTTTTTTAGTTAAAAAAATTAAAGATGCCTTTTAAATATTGGGAATCAGGGGATCGATTTAAGTACTCTATAGTCACTGCTTTCTTTTCTGAGCCATCTTCTTGAAGGAAGTGAACATTTTTATTGTTAAGAGACGGAAAACTAAACCTTACTCTCAGTCATATTGTGCTCTCGATGCTTAAGATCCCCCCTTACCTATAGGGAATATTCTTAAAGACTCCTCAAAAATAGATATCTGAAAACATAGATGCAAACCCTATGTTTTTACTTATACAAACAATTATGATAGATTTTATTATATATTAGGCACAAAAGATATCTATAGCAATAACTAATACAACAATTAAAACAATATATATAATCAAAAGTTTTTATTTCAGACCATGATATATGGATATAACTTAAAGCAAAGAAAGCAAAACATCGAATCTCCCCTACCCAGGATATAAACCCTAGTCTCCATATTCTATGAAATCTCAAAACTATCTCTCAGAGCCTAGCCAGGACCTTGAATGGATTACTGGAGAAAGAAACTATAATACACATAACAATGGAATATTATTTGGCCATAAGAAATGATAAAAGCATGCAACTTGCTGCAATATGAATAGATCTGTAGATTAGCATGAGATTAGTCAGAGATTAGCAGATTCAGAGTAATCTCTCTCACTTTATATGTGGAATATGAAGAAATATATCAAATGTTCAATGGCAGTTTGAAACAACCAAACAGGAGGTCAGTACTTCCTTCAGGAGGAAAGTTTTTTTTTTTTTTTTTTGGTTTTTGGGCCATACCCAGTGATGCTCAGGGGTTACTCCTGGAAATGTGCTCAGAAGTAGCTCCTGGCTTGGGGGACCATATGGGAAACCCGGGGATCGAACCGCCATCCGTCCTAGGCTAGCGCAGGCAAGGCAGGCACCTTACTTCCAGCGCCACCGTTCGGTTCCCAGGAGGAAAGGTTTTTAGTACTGGGCTGAGAATGTGAAGGATAAGTTCGGTAGGAGAACACTAGGACAATAGTGAAAAAGAAAAGTCTGCCACAGAGGCAGGCTGGGGAGCAAGAGGGAAACTGGACATGCAGCTGGAGGCTAGTGGGCACTGGTGAAGAAATTAGTGTTGGAACATTGTACACATAAAACTCAATCATAAAAGTCTGTGACTGCAATTAACAATGATTCATTAGAAATAAATTAAATAAAATTACACGGTGAAGTAGCAACAAAGGCAACCCAAGGGAGAATTGGTCCACATAATTGAATTAGTTGGATGAAAGGAAAGGGGTACTTTGGAGAGGGAAATGGGTACATTGGTTATAGGTGTGATGTTGGACTCATGATTAATAGTATTGCAAGCCATTGAATCTTCAAATGTTAAAAACAATTAAGAAATATGCAGTAAATGTGCAATAGTACACCCTGAAAAAATTCATGGAATTTGGCTATGTTTGTTTCCCTTAAATCACTTTGACAATGTTTCCCCTCCTTTACCTATAGTGTATAGACATATTCTGAGATAAAAGAGACCTTCCTGAAATACTGTGTAAAGCAGGGTAGGGAAGTAAGGTATGTAATAGAAGGGGGCACACTGGGATATGCAGCTTGTTCTCAGGCAGATACACATCAGGGAAGAGGTTGTTAAGACATAGAAATCTGAACACAGGTTCCTTAATGACTATTCGAACTGTATTCCCTTAATAATATCCACATACCTTTGTTTATTTCAATTTGACTTAGAATACAGTCTTGTCTGACTATACAATTGCATGACAAGTGGAATAGCATCAATGAGATGTAACTTACTTTCCAGATATTTGACCTCTCATAGACATAATCTAAATCAAATCCAACCCTCTTTTTAAAAAATTAAAATTGACAGACATTTCCCTGAAGAGAACATAGAGACAACCAGAAGAGGCATATGAAAAAGTGTTCATTGTCACTTATTATCAGGGAAATGCAAATCAAAGAACAATGAGATATCACCTAACAGTCTTGGTTATATCAAGACTGTAAACAATCAGTGTATGTGGGAACATGGTGAAAAAACAATGATCATTCACTATTAGTAGTAATATCATCTGCTTTAGTCTCAGTGGGAAACAGTATGAAAACATCTTTAAAAACTGAGAATCGGGGCCGGAGAGATAGCATGGAGGTAGGGCATTTGCCTTGCATGCAGAAGGACGGTGATTCGAATTCCGATATGCCATATGATCCCCTAAGCCTACCAGGAGCGATTTCTGAGCATAGAGCCAGGAGTAACCCTGAGTGTTGTCGGTTGTTACCCAAAAAACAAAAACAAAATCCCACAACCGAAACAACTGAGAATCATGCTTCCTATGTATGACCTTGAAATCCCATGTCTTGGCATTTATCCAAGAGCATACATTTTGAAAAGATATATGCAAAACTATGTTTATTTCAATAGTGAACAATACAGTACAGTAGCCAGAATTATGGAAATAACCCAAATATGGATAAAGAGGTCATTGCACACTTGCACAGTGGAATGCTATGTAAGCAATGAAAGAGAAAAGTCTGCAGTTTGCTAAAATTTGGGTGGAACCAGAGGGCATCATGTTAAGCAAAGTAAATAAGAGAAAGGAAGACAAATACCAGTTGATATAACTCATCTAATTTTATGTTTTTATTTAGTTAATTACATACGTGGTGGTATTCCTGGTGGTTCTCATGGAACCATATGTAGTGCTAGGAACAAACCTAGGTTGGCCATGTGCGAGACAAATACCCTACCACCTGTTCCATGTCTCCAGTTCAAGAAAAAATATTTTAAATGAACAAAATTACCTATTACAATTACTTTATCCTCTTTAGCAACAGAAACATTTGGTTAATATCTCTAATGAGCCTTCCCATTGGTTATTGTTTTTAATAAATTCCAGTTATAACAGCCAATCTGTTGTAATTATAATTTTATTTATATTTAAAGGATAAAAACTTATTTAGAATAAATAATAAAAATCCACTTTCATTTTTATAAATTTATTATCTATAGCCAAATAAGAAGTGATTTAAAATTGAATCCAAGTATTGTACATGTTATATTTGTACATGTTATTAGAGTACACATTATATTTGTTATGTGGTTATTTTGTTACCATCTTATATTTTAAATTTACAGATTTCCTTTCTTTTATTCTTTTTTTAATATTCATTATCTCTGTTAAAAATCACTATCCTGGACTTACCTGATTTCATTCAATTCATATCACTTAAAATATTCCCCCTTTTATATATTTTCTATACTCTGATATCCAAAAACTTCATCTGATTTAAGTTTAGTACTTTGTTTGATCAGAGTACTGTGAATACGCATCTAGAGGCTATCTTTTTATAAGTAATTTTATTGAAATCAATGTGATTTACAAATCTTTCACAGTTATATTTAAGTTACACTGTGACAGTGAATTAGGGCCATTCTCACCACCAGTGTTACCCTCCCTCCACCACTGTTCCCAGCATGCATCCCATACTTCCACCCTAAGCCCTATGTAACAGGTACCTTTTGTGTATAGAGTGTTGTAGTTTGGGTTTCTTCATTCTATTGTCATTAACTTTGGGTTAGGTATTTGTGTCTGACCGTTTTTTTATTTCCACTCAAACTCCTGAGACCTCTTGGCCCCTGAGTATACCATCCACATTTTTATTTGAGCTGTGAAAAATGGCTTCTAATTTTTGTCTTAATAACAGTTGTGTTATTAGGGTCTTGTGAACAAGTGATATCCTTTTTATATTCTTAGAAAGAATCTTTCTTCAACAACTATTTATTTAGTTACACCTAAAAGACTATTTGTCTAGTAAAACACTCATCTCTAGCAATACATTTTTTTAAATAATAAACTTTATTCTTTTAAGTTACATTTTAGCACTCCTGTACTTTAGTTGAGAGTTATCCTAACATACAGAACTTTTTTTTTCAGGGTAATCTGAGAATTAAGTTATTTCTATAATTTACCTTCATATGTCAATCTTAAAAAATGTAACAAATAAGATTATTTGACAATTGAACTGTTATGGGATTTGCCATTTAATCCCTAAATCTATTCTTTTCTGTTATTTTTCTCTAGAAAAAAATGTATGAGAAGTTTGGGATATGCATATTCACTTAATGATCCTCTTCATAATAAGACACTGTACAATGATGAGTATGTTTGGAAACCATATTCTAAAGAAACTTCATTGAGACCTGTGTTCTCAAAAGGAGCCATCTACTACAATATTCGTCCTAGTAAAGTAAGCTATATCTGCATATATGCTGAATTAAATACTATATAAATAGCTCACAAAAGTAAAAAATACATATACCAAAAACTGTTCAACTTCTATAGCCCTGGTTCTTTATTAGATTATTTATTGATCATTATTGTATTTATTTCCAACTACTTTCCCATACTGTAGGTTGCTGTTTCTCTGATTTTTTAAAAAAACAAATTTAAATGGTATGAAATTTATTTCAATGTGAACCATTCACTATTAGAAACATAGTCATGATATTGTGTTCTCTATTTCATTCCAAAACATTATCATTCCAAAGGAAACATCAGGCTGATGAAGAAATTGCTCCATTCTCCTTCTCTGGCAACTATCAACCTCCTTCCTATCTCTCTTCATGAATTACTGTGGTTGTTTTATATTATATGCAGAATCATACAAAACTTGACCTATTGTCATTTTTTCACCTAACAATGTTCCTGGGGTTTATTTATGTTGCAGTTTTATCAGAAATTTATTCTGTTTGAAGATTATATTATATGTTTTGTACTTTATATCACGGATTTTTATATACTTATTCACTGATAAACATTTTGGTTGGGTTTTTTGATCTACTATGAATATTGTTACTTTGAAGAGAAGTAGTGAAAGCTGCTAATCATTTCTTTGACTATCTAGAACAATATTTTTAAAATTTTTTACTGACCATGGTAGTCTTCTGATCATTCCTTCCTGTACCTCTCCCCTCCTATAGTTGGCCCCCTGAACTCATGCCATGACCCCCTATTTATGCCTTTGACTCCTGTGCTCCCCTTGTAATACGTGGGGCCTACATGGGGCCATGTAGCCTCAGTTGAAAAACACTGTTCTCAAATGCATAAAACACCTATCAAAAACGGTTAGGCCTTTGTCAACATTAAAAAGATACTGACCAGTTAGGTCAGAGAAGAAACCACTATGACAATAAAAGTTGGAAATTATCACTCTGGACAAGAGCTGGGTGCCGAAAGGAGATAAAGTGATAGGCCTGGTGCTCCTTCAGTAACAATATTGCAAACCACAGTGTCTAAAAGAAAAAAATGTAGAAAGAGAGAAGAAAAATGTTTGCCCTGTAGAGGAGGGGAAAGTGGGGACATAGGTGGTGGTAGATATACACTGGTAAATAGTGATGTAAATTGTATAACTGAAACTTAATCATGAACAACTTTGTAAGTTTGATAAAAAATAACTGTATTGGGGCCCAGGAGATGGCATGGAGGTAAGGCGTTTGCCTTTCATGCAAAAGGTCATCGGTTCGAATCCCGGTGCCCCATATGGTCCCCCGTGCCTGCCAGGAGCAATTTCTGAACATGGAACCAGGAGTAACCCCTGAGCACTGCCGGGTGTGACCCAAAAACCAAAAAAAAAAAAAAAAAAAAAA
>PVKC010024551.1:0-16835 GCA_004027635.1 Crocidura indochinensis | reverse complement strand
AACACATAGGTAGAAATATAAAAGTTCTTTTTCCCGTTTTAATGAGTCTTCTTTGCCAGTAGAATTAAGTCCATACTTTTCATTCTACCGAGCATCATTCAAATTCTTTCAAATGTTTTTGTAAACCTACTTATCTTAATCTTTACTCTTTATCCTAAAGTTTTCCCTCCACTCTCCTCCCTTACCAAGCCCTACTGTTTCCCAGATACTCCAGATTTTCTATAGTCATATCAGTATTCTGATTAGGAAGACTAATCTCACAGTTTGCCATTTTTCATGAATGCATGAGATAGACTGTTCACATGAGACATCTATGAAGTGTCTCTCTCTCTCATTTGTTTTATTGTCTCTCTTTTGTTTTTTGTTTTTGGGATACTCCCGGTGGCATTCAGGGGGTTACTCCTGGCACTTAGCTCAAAAATCACTCCTGGCAGGCTCTTGGCAGGCATGTGGGATGCTGGGATTCAAGCCACCATCAGTTCTGGATAAGCTATGTGCAAGGCAAATGCCCCACTGCTGTGCCCCACTCCGGCCCTGTGAAGTCTCTTAAGACAGAGACATCTGCTCATCTTCTTTGCATTCCTTCTTTGTTCTCACATTTTGTTGAAAAAAATTTTTTTCTTTATTTAGTTCAACTTTTCAAACCCTAACAGGCCATAAACCCTCAAAAGTAAAAGGCATGTGTCAGTCATGACATTTAGTCAACAAGTTAGATACTAAAACTAGCAGAAACTTCACTCCATTTTTCAGCTTTCTCAAGTACTCAGTATTTGTAGCTTCCACATCCCTAGAGCATTTCACTTACAACATGAAGTAGGCCAATAATGTACTTTGTGAAGAAGTCTTCACTTATCCCATACAGTGGGCCAATTATATGCCTTGTGAAGGTGTTTTCTTCCACTCAATTGTGAACTCCTTGGAACAAACACTTGGATTTCTTCTGTTTCCATTTACAGAAAAATGAAAGAGCATGGAATATTAGTATCAATGTATATATATATATATATATATATATATATAGTAGCTCCACCCCAGAGTACAGGTGACTGAGACCCACCCATTTCTGGGCAGGGTCTTGGGAACTGGAGGTGACCTATAACTTTATCTGCAGACCCTGCCCATTTCCTGGGAGGGGTCTTGGAAAGGTACTTAAGGGCTCTGACCCAGAGGAGAGAATCTCTTTTGGTCTTTGGCTTTTGCCCGGTTGGATCTTTGCCAGTTTGAAGGTCAGAGGAAAGATGGCTGAGAGAAGTTCAGATGCAGGGATAGCTAAGAATAGCTGAATGATTAAATGGTTCTGATATAGGCCACACATGTGGTGGCTAGGATGAATAAAGCTGTTACTTCCTGAAGCCCGCATGTGAGTGAGATTTCTACCCACTGCTCTCATGAACCTCCAGACCCGACGGTTAATTGGGGTTGTGGAGCCACATGGTCCAGAGCCTAAAGACAGAGGCCTCCATCTACCATCCAAGCCCATTCTAATGCCTGATTTAATTGTGAACTCCTTGGAACAAACACTTGAATTTCTTCTGTTTCCATTTACAGAAAAATGAAAGAGCATGGAATATTAGTGTATATATATATATATATATATATATACCATCAGAAGAACACAGGAAAGGTATTAAGAAGAATCTTTTACTGCAAAAGAAACATGTTTACATATGTAAAAAGGGAAAACAAAAAAGGATCTCCAGTGGTGGATGTATCTTGTCAGGACAAATCAATACTCAAGAAAAATGAAAAATGAAAAAAAGGAAAAGTCAGGAGGATAATAAATGAATTTCTGTAACAGAAAATTGGTAATAGGGTTAGAGACATTTGATTAAGGCCATAATGCTACTGGCCTAGAAAATCCCATCTGTAAGCTTGCAGAAAAGGGTCTTAGTGCCTTTTCTTAGCAAGAACTTTTTGGATTTTATTTTTCCTAGCTAACCCACCTCGTTAATTACTGTACAAAATCTTCTTTTTCATCATTTCATCATGCAATAGTTTTTCAACATCCACTAAGTGCACACATAACCATCAAGCAATAAATAAATAAAACATCAAGAATAGTGCATAAGGCTGAATTCTAGTCAAGCTGACTTTGTTTCCACTATCAGCCTCCACAAGGCAGCAAAGCATAGTGACTTTTCAATGTGCCACTTAGAGTTCTTTAAAACCAAGCAGTTTCCTATTTTTAAGTTTGTGTGTGTGTGTTTTGTGTGTGTGTTTTCTTGAAACATGCTAGCCAGCTAGTATTGAATTTATGGCTTTGCAGAACTCCTTGAGAATAGGTGAAGTGAAAAATCGTACCCGTGTTGTTAACAAATTCCAAGAATAACGTTCCTGTCTATCCATCCATACAGGGAAGTTTACATGCCATAAACATATGGATAAAAACAGTAATTCACTACCATCACAAGGCTTTGTGCTTTCTTTAATGATGTGGTAGGTGTGGGGATACAGTAAATTTAAAACCTACTAAAAAAAAGTAGGATATAATCTTCTTGTCCCATAATTTTGCATTGTATACTTCACTCATTGTAAAATATATTGGAAAGACCTAATATAAAATGTACATTTTTGAAGCTGAAATTCAGGAAAAATTATTAATACATAAGAGAGTAAAATTTGATCAATATATTATTTTGGCAGGGAAAATCATATATTTATAAATTTTATAATTCTCCCATATACCTATGCCGCTTTATTTTTCTTATAGTGTTTGTTTTGTACATGTACTTATACATGTACAAATGTATATAACTGAAAAAAGAAACATTTTTAAGAGACAATTTTTACATAGTTTCCTTTCCATCTAGATAATGCAGCAAGTCCTTATATAATTTGCTTTTGCTCAGTATCATTTGGAATAACCTCTATAAGAGAAAACTGATTTCCTGTCAAAGCTACTGTCTGTATGGAGCTTGAATATTAGTCCCCATGGTTGTTTTCTAGTATTCTTGCTTCCTTCCACAGCCCAAAGATTTGCTTGCTAAGCAGCCTAGCATGTTGAAATTGTCCAGGTTGAGTGAGTTCATGCAACATGTGATGGAAAGTACCGTGTCCAAGAATAGATATTTCTGTGTACCTTGAGCTTCTTAGATAGCCTCTGGCCACCAATGACCATGACTTGAAGAGAAATAACTAAGTTGGAAAATGGATATAAATCATTGTTGTATGTTAGAAATGCTTTTGATCTGTATTTTAATAATGTTGCTGTTACCAGAAAGAATGTAACTTTTATGTATAATTGTCTATGATAATATTGATTTTATTATACCTCATTTCATTTCACAAAACCATCCTTTCCAAGGCCCTATTGACAACTTTATGTGAGATTTTACTATCTCCATGTGTGACAAGAAACTGAACCTGGAGAATATCCCCACATAATTAGATATTTTCTATTCTAACGGGGCCATCTCTCTTCATTCATCCTTGAATTCTATCCTATGATGAGTCACAGATTTTCATGCTAATCGTTTTCTGTGTCTACACAACTGCAAAATTGTTCTGGAAAATAAAGTACAAATGTTGTTTAACACCTTCAAAACTAATCATGTGTCTTGATATTAAAAATATTCAGATTATTTTGATACAGAACATGGAACTAGTGGGCAGCCAATAATTATTATTTGTGGTTAATAGCAATCTACACATGCCAGGAGCCCTGCTATGCAGAGCTATAAAAGATAGGCACTGCAATTATTTTTTGACCCCGTGTCTGAGTAGGAGAAATTGAAGAGGAGGACCTCTTACTGACATTAGCACCTTAAAACTTGAGGGTAGATTCCAGGATGAGATGAGGGGGTGACTGTTCCCAAGACACACTGCACTCAGTCTTTCTCATATCTATATTGGCTGGGGGGAGATAATGGCTATTTAGCAGTTTTAAGTAAAATAATAATAATGCACTTTACTTACAAGGCACTTGTGTTCCAATGGCATGCAAGGTGTCTGCCTGGGAGCATAGCTGTGAAACAACAAAACTTTATTGAGCTGTCTAATATCATCCTGTGTGGATGGTAGCGTATCATTAAACCCTCACTAAGGGTTCTTTGTACAGCACTTACATTTTCTCTCTAAGTACCGTCAATTCTTTGTGTATCTCTAATTTTTTTCCATAGCATCAATAAAAGAGAATATTGAGGGGAGAAAGGTCTCTTCCAAACAGGGGGTCTGACTCTTGGCTGTGATTTGCTTGGCAATTGAAGATTTTGTGTACAGTCTCGTACAGCAAAAGGTGAGAAATGCAGGAGTATTGGCTTTTAAAAAAAACACGAAGACCAGCAGGAAGTCCTCTCTGCCCAATTACAAGGTGATCCCAGTTCATTTTTACGGTTTGTTTCTTTATTTTTTGTATCACATATGTTTTCAAACACAGTCTTGATGTCCTGTGGGGCGGCTTTGTAAAAAGCCATAGCTTCTGATTTAAGGAGCTTCAAAAATAGCTCTCTGCTTCCTCAGCCTGAAAGAGAACGGTAGACTAACAGCACATTTATTCTTTTTGAAAAATAGAAAGACGTCAAAAGCAAAGTTCATGACAAAATTAGGCTGATTTGTTTTGTGCTTTGGTGAATCTGGTGGTGGAAGTAAATAGGAATAAAAATATGCAATGGTTTGTTTAATAAGCAGAATAAAATGGCTTGTTAAAATGAATTTTGTGCTCGAAAAGTTATCCTGGCAGGAAAACAATCATCAATTATGCAAGTTTGTAAGGTAAAGGGAGCAAATCAGATACCAACAGTCAAATATTTTCCTTTACTCAGCAATAGTTTAGGCATAATGGTCACATAAAGAATGACCTGATTGCCATGATACAAACAAGATTATCTCTCTTGGTTGTTGTGGTCTCTTATGCTGTAGCATCTTCCCTAAAACTGCCACCATAAAACTTGCAAGGGCTGATAATGAATGACCAAGGAGATGAGGTGTGGGTGGATATTTAGAAAACTTTTAGGAGGTGCCCAGATGAGATTATCCAGAAAAAGATCATGGATTTCTCATCAAAGACAGCATTCCAGGGAGTGCCTTGCATTGTCTTATGCAATTTTATTTGAAAGTCTTCAGTATAATGTGAAATCTAATTCTGCACATATCTCAAGGTCGAGCATCATCCAGTTTTTCATAGGATTCTGGATTTTATACACAGGCTCTGTAACAAAATCTGAATTCAGTTCTCATTCCCCACAATAAAACTGATTTTGTCCTTCCGAATTTGTGACAGAGGACAAATATCCTAGTTTTTGAATTATGGGTAGGAGTTCAAATCCAGCTCTGGAAATATTTTTCTGTTAAGAAATATTCTGTCACATTTCCAAGTGAAATACACTATCTCATAATGCACTGAGCTATTGTATACTGAGACTGAACACTTAAGTGGGGTTTGTTATAGCCATTTGTAGTGAGAATGGGGGAGAGGCCCACAGAACATACTGAATTTTCTACTGTAGATCTTCATTCTAATATGGCAGGTATTATTCATGGCAGCCATTAGCCTGTTCAAGTTAATTCTGTTCCAGTTTTATTTTGTTTTTCTCATGAAGATTTAAGTGTCCAAAATATCTGGAGGAAAATGCTGTACTCTGCATCAATACAACATTATTCCATGAAAATAAATACCTCTTAGTCAAGTTGATTATATTTTCAAGTTTCTCAAGTGTACCAGAGACCCACATGCCACCTGAAACATTTTTCTACACTTAGCTTCAATTGTATAAACATATATATATATATATCATAAATTTATAGATAATTTAAATGTCACTTGAGCAGGATTCTCAAGTGGTGTTTTGGATGTCCTAAAACCCAATTTGTGATCCTCTGCCAGTCATACCAATGATACAAAGCAAGGACCTAAGGATATGGTACTGCAGGGGGGCTGGGAATTACTGGGACAGCCCTGAAGCACCTGCTGGCTCCACCTGCTGATATTATGACCCTCCAAAGCAGCAGCCTGAGTGTTTCAGGAAATCAAACCAGGATTGGCTGCATGCAAAGCATATGGTGTAACCCCTTACCCCCAACTATCTCTCTGATCTCTAAAGACCTCTTTCTAAGAAGTTTAGCTTATCTCCATTTTATTCTCTCATTTTCTCACTTTCCCATCATTTCATTAGTTTTCCAAATCCTCTGCATTGAAATGATCACTAGAAACAAAGAATTGAAAAATTAGATCTTCAGACTCGAAAACAAAATAAATATCAATGATTATGTCACAGGTCATTAGTGAAATGTAATAAAAAACATTATAAAACTGTCAAGACTTGAGACTGGTTCTTTATAGCCATGTGGAATAGAATGACATTCAATATTTTTCTATCTCTAATTCTCCTCTTTAGAAAACATAGATAAACAAAGGGTTTTATTAATTTTTCTGGTAAGTATATGTAAGTAAAACAATATAGACAATTCATAGATAATCTACATGGTAGGTTTTCCTACCATTTGTTGAAGTATAACTGCAGGAGTTGAATTTTCAAATATGCGGTCATGGTCTATAATAGCTGGTTCTTACTTTTAGCTTCTCTGATCCACTGCATTTTATCATAGAAACTATCTTTAGAGACACTGATGTCTGACATAATAACTGTCTAATTATCTGGGGCCAATAAATTGATTTCTGGAGTATGATTCCTGGTCCTACTGTTATGAATCTGGAAACTGATGGAGAAACATTAGCTTGCCAATGAGACAGGCAGCATCTCGTAGACCACTCCAGTGGTCTATGTGGAACTTGTTCAGCTTCTTGAGGAGCTAAGATGCTAACTGAACTGTTCTGAGATTGGAGCTATAAACCGCAAAGTACTGAAGAGGCTTACCAGACCTCCAAAATGCAAAAGGTTTTTCGTGAGAAGCAAGCTCATTCCATTTGTGGCTTTTGCTAGTTTTGCACTATCAAGAAATGTATTTTTAAAAAACCTTTTCTGCAAAGCTAGCAAAAGCCACAAATTCGATACCTTTGGTTCACATACAAAACACAATGCCCAATTCAGGTTAGACTTTGCACTACATTAGCTAATGTAATAGAACTTCTTCCAAGAAGTTCCCAGGTCAACCAATTTAAACTTCACATTTCAGATACACTTTGATTTGAGACCTCAACAAAACATTCATAAGTCACTGAATGGTCATGTATCATTGAAGTTCAACCTTGAAATATTTAAATATTGCTAGAGTGTTGGGCACTTTAGATAGAGGCTCTCATGAAAATCATAGGCCTAAATTGACAATTGGTTCCATTAGTGCAACAAAAAAGAACTCCATACTAAAGGGATAGGAAGTAATTCACCTTAGAATCATTTGCTTAACTGTGGCATGATAAAAGACATATAGAGAATTCAGAGAAATTCTAGGAAGAAAACTTATTCCTGGAAGTAGTTGAAGGGCTTTATGGTTGGATAAGGCAAGCAAGATATAAAATTCATTTATAAAAAATCCCTAGCAAACCTTTTATAGAATTCTATGAACCAAATTAGATTCTAAAATCTCCATGACATTTGATCTTTTCTGTTATTCTTTTCTAAGCAGTTCTACTAAAAATCAGGGTTAGCTGGATTTCCCAGAGCTCTGTGCCTGTATTTCTGTGGAGATTGGTTTTGACATGGGTCAAATAATAACACTCTATCCTGCTGCATCTGGGGTTATGGCATTTGTAGGATATATGAAACTATTCTCATTATCTTCTATATAAGTTATGACAAAAATTGGGTGTTTTGTGTAAAGATTATTTTGTGCCACAAAACTTTTGAGGAATATCTGAGAAACATCTGAGAGCTTACTGATCTTTTCTCTATTTACTCTATGTTTGTGAATCTGGGTGGTTGTTGTTGTTTTTCAATCTTTGAGAGAGTAATAGTAGAAGATTTAAAAAAAAAACCTTTTTTATTTTCTAACATATCATTAAGCTTTAGATTCACAGAAGCGAAATGGCCTTAGATGATGAAGATACAGATTATGGACTGAGGGCTACATAATTAAACATGTAAGAGATCAAGGTAAAGTACCAGAATACATAAAGAGGATAATTTCTTTAGTCAGCAAATGGGCAATAACAGGAAAAGAATTTTTGTCTTGGGATAGTGAGCAGTTGTATAAACATATGATGCAAAGGCTTTTTCAAATAGACATAACATTGCCATATGTTCCATCCGAAAACTGCAGAGGGACTTGGGAAAATCAGAATGATTTAAGATTGCCTATACACATCTCTGCCACCATTTGGTTAGCTGAGCCCAAGCAGCTAAAAGTAAGGAGTGTAGTTAAATAGAGATACATTGAGAGACCATAATGTACCCCAGAGATTTTTGTATTAAGATAAAGAAAGCCATCAAACATTTCCAACAAACTGCTGCTTTCCTTTAAGATAGAATATAGTGTGTGTGCTCCATCTCTGGTCATCAGCTCTTCAAAGTTCTTGTAATGCTTGCTTCCAGATTCAGGCAGGAGTGGCTTAACATGGCAAAAGAAGTTATACTGTAGGGAGCTTTGGATTTGCTCTTATTTAGTACTGAGCTATGAAAAAGAGACAATGTGTCTAGGGACAAAAAATCAGTGAATAGATCCCTCTACATAAAGGTAAGGCAACCTACAATACAGTCACAATGGAAGCAATGGTTCTTCAATACCTTCTGCACAATATGAGATCAACAATTGAAAAGTGGAAGATTCAACATGCATAGATGATTTGTCTACATAAGCTAACCATAGGTTCACTTCCTCTTTGCAACTGGAGTGAGCAGTTGGTCAACTGCTCACATTTGGTCAACATATAGACAACACCATGTAAACAATTGGCCCCTGAAGATGAATTGTTGGACATCAGACATATAGATAACCACTTTCAACTCTTTACTAACCTATATACAAAGAAAATTATATTAACAGAACTAGGGACCTACATGACCAATCTTCTCCAGAGAGTAGAGTTCATCAATATGGTTCAGAGGTCCTCAGACTACCATGGGCCACATACTGTATTTGTTCCCATTTTGTTTCTTCACATCAAAATAAGATGTATGCACTGTGCATAGGAATTTGTTCGTAATTTTTGTTTTTACTATAGTCTGGGCCTCCAATGGTCTGAGGGACAGTGAACTGGGCCCCTGTTTAAAAAGTTTGAGGACCCCAATGACAAAATACAAGCAATTATTTTTCTGAGGTGTTTTTATCCTTTATGAGAACTAAGTTAATCAATGCATAGATATTTTTATAGCCTACTTCTTTCATAGAAAGGAAAAGTCAGAACTTTTCCTGTCTGTCCTTAACATTTCAATTTTCATGTCATTAAGCATTTAAAAACTGTTTCTATTGGTATCATGTTATCTCCTTTTTCAAGAATAATAGTCTATATCATTTGAAACAACCCAACCATAAGAACATAAATAGCACTATCATAAATCAAACCAAACTACTCAGGATTATGTCCCTGGGATATTAATTTACATATATTTTATTTCATATTTAAAATACATAGCATGTGATAAGACTGTTTGAAGCCTTTCTTCAGTTATGGAAATATGTAGAACAGTCTATCTATGTTGATGCCCTTTCACTATCTTAATTCCAATATTCCTGTAAATACTATTTCATGAATGTTCAAAACCTCAGATCTCCCCACTCAAAATTCTGAAGTTTTATATTTTCTGTCTCTTAATGCTTTTAGGCTACATTCAGAGAAAATATATTCTTTCACTTAAACTCACTGGTTCATTCATAAGGTTTATCCAGTATTATACTCAACCAACTTACTGAAGTTTTTACTTCAACAATCATGTTTTTCATTTCTAAGAAGTTGTAATTTCTGAATCTTGTTCTTAAGTACCTCAGATACTTTAATAACCTGTTATAGATCACATTTGTCAAACTCTATTATCTTTTTTGTTTTTATTTATTTTAAAAATTACTTTTAAATTGTTCATATTATATCTTATTCTCTCTGTTTTCCATTGCACTGGCCATCTTAAATATTAGGTAACTTTTGTTTATACTCTATTTTCACTTTCCATTTTGTTAATACTCTATTTCCAAAATGGATCCTGAGAAGTCAATTCACATAGTTTATTTCACAAAAACCCCAAGATGCAAGAGCAAAGAATTAATGCATGTGAGATAGGTAATCAGTAAACATTTGTATAAAAAAATATATGGAAGGAGTTCATCAGGACTTTATAGACACATTTAGAATCCTCTCAGAATTGTTTGCAGAGGACTGCCTTCTATTGTTAATTAAAGTCTTCCCTTGTGAATGTTGACTCCCCTCACATAGACTATGTTTGACTATAAATCAAAATGTTTGCCTTGGTTTGGGAGAAGGATCTAAAGTATAAAGCAGAGAACATAGTGTACTTAAGGTTAGACTTATTCCATTTCTTCCACCTACAGACCCCTGTAGCTAAAGTCAGGTGCAACTATAAGGATCTAGAGCTACATTATATATAGAAGAACAATCCATCATGTATCCTGGTTTGGGATAGTTTCTGTTTGGTGTGAGGACTATCTTGAACAGTAGCATCAGTACCAGTGTTTCAGCAGAAGCGTCTGATTTGGCCTGGTGGTGAGGGTTACTCATCTTCTATCTTTTCAGATTGACTGTCTTGTCTAATTCAGATAAGTCACAGTTTTGTCTTTATAAACAAACATGGTTTTGTTATAAACATCTTTAATGTTTTCTAAAATATCTTACAAAGAGGGGCTAGAGAGGTAGCACTAGTCTGCTTTGCAAGCGCTAGCCTCGGACGGACCACGGTTCGATCCCCTGGCGTCACATATGAGCCTCCCAAGCCAGGCCCGATTTCTGAGCTAACAGCCAGGAGTAACCCCTGAGCATCAAAAGAAAAAAAATGTCTTACAAAGAGTAAGTTTTCCACCTGAGCCCAGCAGCCTGCCCAATGACTAATTTAGTCTCTCCCTCTTTTTTTAATAATAATTTTTATTTTGAGCAAAGTGGATTACATATCTTTCACAATAATATTTTAAGTACATATTAATATTGAATCAGGGGAATTCCCACCACCAAAGTTGTCCTCCCACCACTCCCAATTTTTGCATGTAAAACAAGCTCCTGTTGACAATAATATTTTAGGTACATGTTAACTTCATATCAGGGGGATTCCCATCACCGAATTGTTCTCCCTGCACCTCCGTTCCCATCCTACCTCCCATATCTACCTCCCTCAGCGCCAGGCCTGCAAGAGTACGTGGTCTCCTCTGTGCCTAACTTGCTACCCAGTGGTCTTATACCTGTGTGGTCTTGATAGCTCCCTTATTTCCTCCTGTATCTGGGGTTCGGGACTAGATAGATCAAGTTACATTGTTTTGTTTGAAGAAGGGAAAACTCTCTTTTGTCATACTTTTAAAAAGTAACTTCCTAGATTGCAGATTTCTTTTCCCAGAAACCTTCTATTTAGAGAACACCACCCCCCATTCACAATCTCCAGTTTTTACAAGGTGTGGAGCAAAAACAATCAACCAACCAACAAAAAAAAAAGGGGGGGGGAGACAAAAAGATCATAATTGAAAGAACCAACTCTTTAAAATAAGTACAACTATAGAGACAAATCTCATTATGTAAATATCTAGTACAATTTTGTGAGATTAAACGAAATTGAATAAATAACTTTGATTACCTTAAAAAAACATGTACATATTATTTTTAAAAAGTCATCAGATACCAGAGCAGTGGCACAGCGATAGGGTGTTTGCCTTGCAAGCTGCTGACCTAGGACAGACCACGGTTCGATCCCCCAGCAACCCATATGGTACCCCAAGCCAGAAGTAATTTCTGAGCAAATAGCCAGGAGTGACCCTTGAGCATCACCAGGTGTGCCCCCTCAATCATCAGAAGTTTAAAGAAATAAATAATGTAAATAAAGAAAGCATTTTTTCCCACCTCACTTTTCAGTTCCCAGGTATCCTCCTCAAAAGCAATCATTATTATCTATTTCTAAATTATAACTCTAAAAATATTCTATGGGAATTCAAAAATGTATATTAAAATCTACTTTTTAATTTTTCACAATTGAGGTGTACTTTAAATATACTTTGCACTGTTATTTTTCTTTTAATTGTAATTTTTTTATTTTTTAAGAAGGAAGTACAGAAACATTATAGAGAAGTTGTGGTATATACATACACATATATGCAATATATTCATGTTATATATGCAATACATATACACTAAATATTATATATTTAACCAAGAAAAGGAATACAATTCTGCCAAACTTTAAAATCAAAGACTAAATTGTGATTACTAATAATAGTTACTGAAAGACAATGGATAAGGATGGCAGGCAAGTCTGGTAAAAGGAATATGTTAGTGTGGCAATTATCGTTTGCATGGTCCCACCAAAGTATGGAGGTCATGCATTGTTATTTTTCTACATAATCGTCTTCATATTTAACCCATATCATAATAAAGGGCTTTACAGAACTTTTCAAAAGCTGATTAATATTTTGTGCATGGATAAATATCTTGTTAACAATATCTACTGAAGGACATGTAGTTTGTTCCAAACTTTTGTTATCATGAATTTACTGCTAGAATGAATAGTCATCCTAATATAACTTTGCACATACATTTAAATATAGCAAAAAATAAATAACTACTAAAATTGCAAGCTAAAATATTAACTGTACTTTCAATGTTGTCATACATTAAGAAAGTCTACTTCTAAGAATTTTCATAATTTTGGACTCCTACCAATATATTTGTATTTGTTTTCTTGTTAATATAGGTTTTAATCAAACTTTTGAAACTATCGATTTGATGGGAAAATGTTAGGATATTATTTTTTTAATTTGTATTTATCAGATTATTATGAGATTGACCATATCACATAATTTAAAGCTCTTGTATTGTTTTTAAATCAATTACTTGCTCATATAGCTGGTCTGTTTCTCAATTTATTTTGCCTTAATAGTTGTAAGGCGCTTGCTTTGCATGTGGCCAATAATCCTCAATCCCCAACCACTGCTGTTGTTCTGCAAACACCATCAGGAGTAGAGAATCAGGAATATGCCCTGAGAACCACTTAGTGTGACTTTCCCCATAATAATAATAGATTTAGTATAATTTTAATTTAATATTTTTGGAATAAGCACCAGACAAATATTCCTGTCTTTATTGTTTCCTAAGTTTTCCCTGATACATAAAATAATAACAGGGAATATGAAAGTACTAAATAAAATATTTTAATTCTACAATCATAGAAAATATATTTTAAATCTTAATGAATTTATATGCCACATCTACTGATGAAATAAAAAATAATCAATGAATTTATTCTCCAACTAACCTCCACACAAAACGCAATTTTGTGAATTAATCGGTTCCTATCTCAATAGGAACCTTGTGACTCGTTAATGAAAGCATGTTTGAATGTAGACCTTGTATTGGTTTTTAGACCATTAATCCTACTTCTGGGTGTGGTCTGTTCCTTCTTAATAAATACTTGATGTTTAAGGAAAATACTCTATTGTGTTTCTGACTTACCATGGAGCTCCTGCTTCTTAGGAGCTGAAGGCTTCCCTGTTGGAATTCCTGAATCTCTTTCTCTCTGTGTGTGCATATGTGTGTGTGCATGTGTGTGTGTTGTGTGTGTGTGTGTGTGTGTGTATTATTTCCTACATCAATGTGTGCTTCCAAACTCGTGCCTCTCCAGTGTCCTGGCTTTGGAACCTGAGGCCTAATTACAAAAAGTTCCAATAAAATACTCATTTATTTTTTGTTCTTTTAAATATATTCTAAGATACTTGTTAAAGTATACCCAAGGGGCCAGAAGGACAGCACAGCAGGTAGGGTGCTTGCCTTGCATGAAGCCAACCCAGATTCAATCCCCAGCATCCTATATGGTCTCCCAAGCCTTCCAGGAGTGATTTCTAATTGCAGAGCTAGGAGTAACTCCTGAGTGCCACCAGGTGTGGCCCCAAAACAAAAATGACCAAACCAATAAAAGTATACCCAAATTAATTTTGAAATAGTAATAAATACAAAAAACCATGCTCTATCACAAATAATATACTTAGACATCACTCATATGAGAAAATTAGATAAGTAGAATACAAAAAAGCACTCAGTGAGAAATAACATTTTATTCAAACTAACATAGAGAAAACTCGTGTACTTCATAGACAAACAATCTTGAATATTCATAAGTTGTATCCAAAGTAAACATAAATGTAATAAAGATATAAACAATATTATCAGATTAATGATATTTTGAGAAGAGATTTGCAACTTTTATAACTCATAACTAATAATTGGATATCATTGTGTCCTAGAAATCAATGAAAAAATTGTTATTAGTAAAGGGAAATAGAAAGTAAGCTTAAAAATCATCATGTGTGGAGCCGGATGATAGCATGGAGGTAAGGCGTTTGCTTTTCATGCAGAAGGATGGAGGTTAGAATTCCAGCATCCCATGTGGTCCCCTGTACCTGACATGGGCAATTTCTGAGCATAGAGCCAGGAGTATTCCCTGAGCAGTGCCGGGTGTGACTACCCCCCCAAAAAAAGGAAATAAAAAATAAGTTTAAAAATCATCATGTGAAGGAATTATAAATCAATTGTTTTCTGTTTGTTTCAGATGAGGTTTCACAGAAGGCAAACAGGGTGATGGAGATTATAACAGAGAATGTTGTTAGAAATGTTCTAAGAATCAACACCTACAAAAAAAAGAGAGAAAAGAAGGATTACAGAGAGAAAGAGTTGGTTTTTTTATACATTGTCAACAAAGATCTCAATATATCTTAGTATTCTATAAGCCACTTAAACAAGGAAGCTTGTGATTAAGCTTGATATTCTCAAGATTCTGCAAACTAAAAATCCCAGATCAAGGTTCGGAAAAGTTAGTGTCTGGTAAGGGCTCCTCACCTACTTGCTCTATCCTTTCATGACCTTTCCTCTGAGTATGTGAAGGAAAAATATTTCTTCCCTTCCTTTACTTACAAGGCCACCAATTGAAGGTCATCAATTGATTGCCATTCTACTCTTTCATCCTCATTTAACCTTCATTTCTTATAAAAATCCTTTCTCTAAATAAAATCCTATGTTCAAATACAGTCAGATTGGAAATTAAGGGCTTTATCCCATGAATTTTAGGGAATGAGATCTAGTCCATAAGATCACTTAATACTAGTCACTCCACTATTTCAAAGCTTCAATAATATCACTTATGACATATGTTCTTTTAAAATATGATTGAGATGAAATATGAGAAAGAGATATGTCTTTAGCCTCTCTTCTTGAAACCAGCAAAACTTTTTTGACAATACCAACAGTAGAGAATAACAAAACACACTATGTGCAATGTCAGATATCGGTCATAATAGGGAAGGCAGCTTCCACATATTCTGCCTGAGTACTTATTTTTGAAGCATGCAACTACCATATCAGCAGTTTGAGATTACTACAATGCAAGACTACATGGAGACAGAGATGAAGAGAAATGCAGAGATAACAACTTCCAGCTGTTCTAGCTCTGTTGTCTAAGTTCCATCTATTCTCTGACAGAAAGGAGAAACTTAAGCCCAACTTTTTTTTTTCCTAAATTACTAAATCAAAGTTTTCTCACAAAATAATGACAATAAACAGAATATATGACCCTACAAATATTCCTGAATTAGATGCTATATTTCAATATTTACCAATATTTAAGTGAAGGTTGGTCTAAAAATCAGATATTTTTGGAAAGAACTTTCTCCATACAAGGGCAATTCCATAAAAAGTCTGAAAACTGAGGGCAATTAACAGAACTTCCAGAAACTTTAGAATGAGTCTTTCAGTTTTGCAAAAATATTTGTTACCTCAATACCCACTAAAGTACACACCAAACCACTTATATAAATTTCTTTTCTTTTTAATTCTGCACTTGACAATCACAGCATTTATGTGGGATTCTTTGGTGAGACTCAGTCCATCTCATTTCCTATCTATATTTTGACTATCCGTTTGAGTTCCCTCAGCTCTTGAATCTCTTCTGATCTTGGTGACTTATTTTAAAAGGTGACCCACATTACAGAGGGGTCTAATTACTAACCAGGTCTTTCTTCAGCACTATGAAGTATACACTTACACAAAAAGAGTATTTGGTTTTAAGCATTCAATGACCTACCAGCTGATTGAGTTCACCATGCTTCAAGATTACAAAGAGATCGAAATGTAGAGAAATAAAAAGAGAGTAAAGTTCTATACTAGATTTGCCATCAATTCATTTCTAAAGATGAGGCTAATTTTTGGTTGAAAGAGAAAGACTTCATGTTGGTTTTCACTTCCAGCAACTGAAAACTTTGGTAGCGATAACAGATAAGTGAGCAGATAAGTGAACAGGAGACTGTCACCATGTTTCCTCCTCATTCAGGTTATCCACTATTCAAATACTAGCACAGTTGGTAACAGAAGCTAACTCACACCACCTGGCCAAGTCATTGATCACTTTAATATGTTAGTACTCTTCCATGATAAATTCTCTGCTAGGCATAAGCCTAATGTAAGATTTTCATACTTTGATCATTTTCGTGTCAGCCCACACTTCCCTTTCCTCAGATCTTTCTATTTGCAATCTTCCAATAAACGTCAAGTGATTTTCTACTAAAAATAAATGCATTTATGTGTTTTGGGTCACTCTCTTTCCACATACAGAAGAAACTCAGAAGTACACATAAAATTTATCTCATTTGCTTGGGGCCTGGGAGACCCACCCTCTCCCTTCCTGGGGTCGGGACTCTAGGCCGACTCGGGCCTGGGCCTCTGGCAGACCTCTGTATGTGCCGGGGCCCTCTAAGCCTGCTCAGGGTAGGTGGGTAGGGACTGGGTCCCCCTGTCCTCCTCTCCCCTTTCCTCC
>PVKC010024550.1:0-16847 GCA_004027635.1 Crocidura indochinensis | reverse complement strand
TCTTCCAGCTTCTGATGGTTCCATTAGTTTGGTTTTCTTAGCTTGTTTCTGTGTCTTTATCTATCTTCTATGATCACATTGCTTTATGCTCTTCCATGTCTTCATCTTTAAGGACACTATCATGGGATATAAGACTATATGAATAATCCAAACTTACCTTCCCAACTTGCTAACGGAATTATACTTGCAAAATGTAATTTTGTTACTTCCTCAAACAAGTTAACATTCATATACTTCAGAGATTCATGTGTGGTCATATATTTGAGGGATATCAGTGCTTGGGAGAACATGTTCTACATTTGGTGACATGCAAAGAAAATATATTAACATCTTTAATATTGTTCCAATCGCAAGCAATATATGTAAAGGTGAGTTTTTCTTCCTAAAAATGAGGTGAGGGGAAAATCTTATAATTAGTATTGACTTAGTTTTATCCTTGGAAATATATGGCATATAATATAATAAAATTTTTGATATATGAGTGGTTCTAGATGTTCTTGGTTTATTTTCTATTTTGAAACCCATTATCTAAAAACAAATATCTGAGGTTTAAAAAAATAAAATTCTAAACAAACTTATTTAACTTCTTTCACAATTTAACATTTTTTTGTTCCTGACATATACTGGGGTGTATTAGGCAAATTCTATAGCTTTTTTTCTAAAGGAACTTATATCCTATTTCTGTCTTTTATACATAGCAGAAGACAAGAGTTGGGAAGAGTGAAAGTGCATCCTCTCATTGTAGCCACATGACTGTTTGTGCTGGCACAGGTCTAGATCTTTTGGGGATTAGAACAGGTAGAAGAAATTTGTGAACTGGATATGCAAGTGAGCAATAAGCACTCTTCTTCCTCAAAATTCAGAATAGAGGTCTATGAGGCTACTTTATTAGAAGGGAAGTTTTTGAAGTGGGGCGTGATGATTACGCATCACAAAGCAAGTGAAACTAACGAGGCAGATCCTATACTTGGATCCTCTCCCAGACTGGCTCTCCTTTTATGGGTGGGAGTTTCCCTTCTTTGCCAAGGTCTGGATTATGTTCCTTGATAGATTATTCTTAATTATGCAGAATTGTTCTCTGTAGTTCCAACTTATGCTGGCATTGTAATGTTGGGAGATTAGACTTTGAAGACAAATATCTTTACTGCTATCAGATGAGCAATATGAAGTTATATGAATTCTTAAGGATTTAAGTTCTTTAATTTTGTGTCAAATATATGTATATCAAAAAACCTCATCCTTCCAGAGATAGCCATTCTGCTTGAAATTTTTTTATCATGACACAGAATGTAATAAAAAAAGTCCTTTAAATTTGAGAGAATTCAAATAGTGATATGCTGCTAGAAGAATTTTATGAGTCAACATTTCTTTTAGTGAACAAGTTCAAAAACAATATTAAAGCTTTTCTCTACCAATGATAATTCATAATATTAGTGACTATAATAATACCGTTTTTAATCTTGGTTTTATTGTGATATAGCACACAGTACTGTGTAAGCACACATAATGACTTGGACATTTGGATATATAAGTATACTTAACCTTCATCTTATAAATACAAAAAATCTTCAGTTACGATAATGACTTTATCGTATATTTGAAAGTTTGCTAAGAAAAGTTTTAGATTGTATCAGTTAATAATACAATATGAGCAAATATTTGAAATCAGTTGCGTTGGTAACTATCAGTTTGCTTAGGTCAAATATTTAGGAGAAAAAGAAAATATGGGAAAATTACTTACACTCAAGGAAAAAAAAGACAGTGTAGATGCTGGGCCATTGTTGGTTTCATTCTGATTTTCTTATGTGGTAAGGCCAACAAATCAGGGACCAGTTATCAGTGAAAAGGTTGGTATAGTCTCCAGAGTTGCAAATATGCCACAATGGGCTGGGAGGCAAATAGGTTAAAATGAAAGAACTGAAAGACAGGATAAATAGATTCAGGCTTGGCTACTTGGAATATTTTTTTTATCAGATTTTGGGAGGCAGGAACTCTTAAGTTGTCTGGTACCTACTTATCTGGCTCTAAAATGATTAGGGCAAAAGAATATTATCTAACAATATAAAAACTTCAATGAGATGGGATTATGATTTTGAATTAAGGTTATTTTGCACATCAAATTTTCTGTTTGTGGGGCCCGGGAGATAGCATGGAGGTAAGGCGTTTGCCTTTCATGCAAAAGGTCATCGGTTCGAATCCCGGTGCCCCATATTGTCCCCCATGCCTGCCAGGAGCAATTTCTGAGCATGGAGCCAGGAGTAACCCCTGAGCACTGCTGGATGTGACCCAAAAACCACAAAAAAATTTTTTTTTTCTGTTTGTCTGTTGTATCTGGGAATTTGATGACTCTGGGAGGAGCAATTCTTTCATTAGCAAGGTCTTTAACAGAGTTCAGAGCAATTAGAAAGCAGAAAGGTAAGACAGTAGGAGTCAGTACAGTCCCTGTGAAATGCCTCTATAAGATAGTGTCTTTTTATCCTTTTTTGGCAGGTAATGAGTATGGTATAGTTCAGAAGCCAAATTCTGGTTCACCTCTTGTGGTTTCCAAGGTCCCAGAATCCTTAAAGCTTTTACTACCCTAGTATCAAACGTATTTAAAGAGCCTGGATTTATATGTCAGGTTTTATATATCAGATAATATACAGAATTAAGAGATACTTTTATCTTGCTTTTTCATTTTAAGGGCTCTTCTCTGATTCTAGATTTCAGAGTTTCTTTTTTATCCATGCAAGAATGAAGGAGTTTCCGTATGTCTAGGATATACACTGTCAGCACAGATGCAACCCAATAATTAAACCAGGTCCTTCACATGTAAAACAAATGCCTACCTGCTGTGCTATCACTCGGGGCCTTTCCTCCCACCCAATCCAGTATATTCGAAATAGATTTATGATAACAATAATTTAGGAATTTTTGAGAAAAATTCTTGCATATTAATGAGAAAAATGAAGATGTGTAATGATTTTGTTTTTCCTTTTTCCTCTGTCTTCTTGGAGGGGGGCACATCTTCAATGTTCAGGACTTAATCCTGGCTTTGGTGCTTAGAATTCACATCTGGCAGTGTTTAGGAGTAATATAGCCAGGTGTTCCAGTGCACTGTCTTGAGGACTGATTATTGTGCTATTCAGGTTCAATAGTTCTACAAAGTACTATGGCTACAATCAATAGGACTTTGGGGACCATGGAGTCCAGGGACTGAATTCAGTCACACACACATACCAAATGCTCTTGCCCTTTATGTCTTTTCAATGGCTTCATTTTAGTTTTGATGGGGAGGAAAAGGAGAAATAAATTTGCACAACAATTTGATTTGATGAATGTCTCTTTTCAATTTTGGCTATTGTTAATAGCACTTTAACAAATACAAGGCAGCATGTATCTATTAGGAATTATGCTTTTGTATTTTTTGAGTAAATAACTCAGAAGTAGAGTTACTGGCTTGAAAATTTCCTTCAAAATTTATATTTTGTCTTTTGTCTTTAAAATTTATATTTTAAATCTTTGAGAAACTGAACAGTAGCCTCAGTGCCTCTCACCAGAAAGAAAGAATTTTTTCTAGAATTTCTTGTCTGTAGTTCTACGCTATTTCTACCAAAGAGAGTCCCAAGACTACCCCTAAGAAATTGAGATTAAGCTAAAATGTGCTCAGGAATAACTCCTAATTTTGTTTTATCCCTTATATTTAAAAAATTTAGGCACTTTAAATAATAAAGTTCTAAAATTTCAATCCAAAATGATTAATTTAGTCTTATTTTTTTCAAATTAAATTAAATATAAAATAAAACAGTTATTTTATCTAAAAATTCAGAAAAAGTTAACACCATATACAAATATATGTGCACTGCAAGCAACTTTTAGGTCCTAAGAGACTGTATTTTCACAGTATTTCAAAAAGCTGTTGCAGTGAGGTAAGTTGTGGATTCAAGTAATATAATCCCTGGGAGTTAAATATGAATGAAAATTGTGTAGCTAATATTAAGAAAGTAGAAGTAGTCATGCTAGGTGGATAATTTGCATGTTGGAAGAAAATGGTCCTAATTTGTTGCATTTGATAATTTCCATGCTGTAAATACTCCCATTGTTGAGTTACTACCATCATGTTTCTGAAAGTGGAGAAAGGAAGATCCCCTCAGGTTTTCACAAACTGATATACATTAGTTTTGATTTTACTATCTGTAAATCCTGAGGAAATCCTGAGTAAGTCGTTGATTTTAGCTTAGAAAAGGATCTTTTATCTCCAGCATTTATTGTTTTTCTTATTTTAATTTTTGTGTGGGTGAGAACTATACCTGATGGTGCTGAGGTTTCCCCCCCCCCCAATTTTATATTTAAGAATCACTTGGTGGTGTTTGGTTGACCATACAGTGCCCAAATTGAGCCTGGATTCAATATTCAAGGTTAGATAAGTCTTAATCATTGTGCATTATGCATTATGCTGTCTGGACAAGTCATTCTCAGCATTATCAGCATTCAGAGGTGGTTAATTCTACTATTATGAAGCTTTCGTGTGCACTGTAGGATGTATAGCAGTCTTTGGCTTCTACCCATGGGAAGCCAATGGTATTCCCCTCTGTTTTGACAACTAAAATATTTTTCAGACATTACGAAAGCCCCTGAATAACGTGGTCTCCAACTGCGAAACACTGTCCTAGATGAAGAAAAATTTGACTTAGAATAAAGTCTGTGAAGTTTAGATGATATTTCTTGCATTTGAGGCAAAAGACCTGATATTTACTGTGAGTTTAGTAAATGTGAAATAATGTTTTGTGCAAAAGCATCAATGCTTTCACTTAGTACTGAACATGAATTTATGCCCTTATTCTGGTTATTATTTGTCTTGTGGAGTTCCTGTGTTCTGGTTACAGTATTTTAAGCATACTTTAAATATTTTACACTATTGATTTTCCACAATTGACTTTAGAGAAACTATGAACTAATCAAATCTTTTGTTTATAGTTATAGAGCTTGATTTACTCTATGAATATAGAGAAACTTTGTTATTCTTATTAATAATAATAAAACACTAAAATTAAGGAAAGGTTAGAAAAAATTAGAGTTTTTGTTATGGTCTTTGAATGTTGATCAAGTCATAAATAAATAGAATATTTAAAAGCATTTTTATGACAGAGGAATAGTAAGAACATCTGAAGGAAAAGGTACTTAAATGAGTTGTGCAAATTGTGTTGGAATATGGACTTCAGAGATTATTACTGTGGGGAATAATGCCATAAATGCAATTTTTCCTTCTGCATTTTTTGGCATATAAGTGATGGATGCCAGTGTGGAAAGACTGCTTTATCCTGGCTACTGTCCAAGGTAAGGATATTTGGAGGTCGGACCTATAAGTGGTGAATGGCTTAGAACCCCTATAAAAGGTTAGAATCCCAGAAAGCTTCCATGTCTTCCATGAAGACACAGAAAATTTAATAGTCTATAAAGCAGAAATGGTTTTCTTGCCAAATCCAAAAATGTACTAAAGCCTTGATCTGGGGCCTCCTAATCTCTTTATCACTGAAAAATAAATTTCTATTGTTTATATGTTACCCCGCCTGAAATCGCTGATTGCAGTAATTAGGATAGAGTAAGATAATTGTTTTAATATCTGGGAATGAAAAGATGAAGGATAGTTTGATAGAGATTTTCTATGATAGATAGTGAATGAAAATATTGCCCTGCCTAGAAAGTTTTCAAATAGAAGGCAGGTTGGTTATTAGGTTGATTAATGGATCATGGCCACATTTAATTTCTTAATGTCACTTGGGACATTTTGATTACAAGTTTTGTTTTGTTTTGTTTTGTTTTTGGGCCACAACCGGTGACACTCAGGGGTTACTCCTGGCTATTCGCTCAGAAGTCGCTCCTGGCAGGCACAGGGGACCATATGGGGAACCGGGGGATCGATAGCGCAGGCACCTTACCTTCAGCGCCACCGCTTGGCCCCCAGATTACAAGGTTTTTGAATATGAAAAATAAAAAATACCATTTTTTCTTAGTTTTATTTCAAAGTCTTTTTATATTTAATGTGCATATAGACATATCTGTATTATTTCCTTTATCTAAATGTTGATTGGTTAGAACTTTTCAGGTATAAATGGTGGAATAGAAGAACAAAATTAACAATATATCCTGAAGTTTGTGTCCTCCTGAGTAAGGTCTTTAGATGTTCCTTTAAACTCAGAGATAGGTTTGCACAATTTTGTTTGAACTATCACAAGTTCTTCAGTGTCTTGATTTTTTTAAAACTTTATTCTTTCTATTTTTACATTATCTCTTACTACCATATGAGAAAGAGAACCTTAAACTTATCTGTTTTCCTCATTTTTTCATAATTACTGGTAGTAACGTGATATAAATGAAAATATTGACCATATTTTAATCTTTTGGGGATGGGTGGATGTGAAGCACCTGTTTGGGTTGCTCTTGGTAATTAATCATGGATCTGTGCTCAAGGTTCAACCCTGGTAGTACTACTCAAAGGATCACATATGATACAAGAGAATTGACAGCTACATGTAGGGAAAACTCCTTATCAAAAGTATCTATCTTTATGGCCACCTTTTAAAAATATTATTTCCACTTTGTTACTTATATTCTGCTTCCTATTTAGTGCTATTGTTTACTCCTTATTTTCTGATACATTTCCTTGTCCAAATTCCTGAGTTTTCTAGAAATGAGGAAATCACTGGATTTCTCACTTCCATCTTTCAGTCTCTCCATACAGCAGTAACTATCATTATTTTAATCTTCTCCCACAATCCTTCTTAGAGTATTAGTTCATCTTTGGGTCAAATTATTCTCCACTTATGGTTCCCATGATGACTTCCTCTTGTCTCTTTAGAGGCTATTGAAGCCAATTACTTATGAAGGAATAAATGCACATGAAAAATTTAAAATATAATTTCATGTCATGATTGCTCTTTTGAAGTAGACACAATTGCTTATCTTCATGAGAATATTTTCCAAGATGAGTGGTATTCTTAGATGTGATATTAATTTGTCCTTTTATGGGATCGCTGTGCTCTTGTGTTCGTGTGTTCACTTTTCAGATGTACAGTGAGCCCTGTGTGTTTGGATTAGTGACTTCACTGAGAAGTGAAGTTTAAACAGACAGTCTGGCAAGTGGCTGCTTAAATTCTGAGCCAAGTGGAAAAGTAATGAATTGAGGTCATCCGTAGGTGGTTGAGCTGTGAGGTCCACATCTTGAGAGGAGAAATGAGGAATGAGGGATATCCAACAAGTATGGTTGCATGTGGAGAAAGAATCAGGAAGAAAACATTAAGTGTTTTGCTTCATGATGCTGAATACAGAAAGTAAAACCAATTGGAAGCTGCAAGAACATAGCTAACAGTAGCAGGGTAGGGAGAGAGCAGGATTGAGAGTGAGATAGAACATGAATATTGGACATTTCCGGATAGGTTAAAATAGATTCTAGAGATTTTGGTTACAACATTATAGGACCTTGACAATGGACAGAGAGAAAAGAGAACTATTTGCTGGGAATTTTATTTAATGGAATTTTATAAATTTTATAATTTCACTGAAGGATGTTTAAAGGGATTTGGGTCAAGGGAGAGGATTTTCACCAGTTACACTGGTTAGATGTGATGCAGGGAGATAAGGGGGAGAGGCATGTCCACTCACCACTTGACTGCATGCAAGGCATACATACAGACACAGGGCCTAGCCCTGAGCATAACACATCCAGCCTGATCTTTTCATCCATAAGATTTGACTGAGGTTCTTTCACATCCAGAATTATTTCTTCAGTTTCTTGTCCCTGGAAGTGGCACTGGTCAGGGTGGGCCATGCAACCTGAAGAGTTGGGTAGTCTAGTGCCTGCAAAACCAGTGTTCTGCTTAGCTTCTTGGGGAGGTGTTTTGGTAACACATTTTGGATCCGCTATAAGGCTGTGGGTGATGTACATTTCTTAAGAAATTTGAGCCTGGGTTGATGATTTTTTTTTTAGACAGAAAGCTACCTTGGTTGCTGTACTATTGAAGTGTCCTATATTAATTCTTTTCTTAGCTCTGCCATATTCTTTCATAACTGAGAGATGCATATGGGGTTGTTTATTTCTCTCATTATCTATAGAATCCTCAATCTTCTATTAAGTTGGCCTTGAGTCACTATGAACCCAACACTTCTTTCAGCATCATGGCATGTTCTGGGAATGGGGCAGAGAGATACTTATGGGATGCCAAGCCCCTCCTTTACCTGAATCTAGCTTTCTGAGTCTCCAACTCAGAATGAAGTAATATAATGAAGTCTTTTCTGAGGGGATATAACAGCATTCAGGGGAGGGCTATATATGTGGATTTTGTGTGTAATGTGTTAGTTAGAATTCTTTGATAATCTTTTTTTTTTTTTGGTTTTTGGGTCACACCCGGCAGTGCTCAGGGGTTACTCCTGGCTCCATGCTCAGAAATTGCTCCTGGCAGGCACAGGGGACCATATGGGACACCGGGATTCGAACCGATGACCTTTTGAATGAAAGACAAACGCCTTACCTCCATTGACTTATATTTTTTATCTATTGATTTTAATTTTAGGGCCACAGTCAGTGCTTAGGGTATCTTTCTGCCTCTGTGCTCAGGCATGACTCCTGACAGAGCTGTACTAGAGATTGAACTAGAGTCAGCTGCTTGCAAAGAAACTGCTTTAAGCCCTGTACTAACTCCCTGGGTTAGTAGCCGAGTTTTAATTATTGTATTTTGCAGACTCTGGAAGAGAATAATTTAAGTATTGAAAATTATGCTTAAGAACCATTGAATTCTTTGATAAAAATGGAATGGTTTTTTTGTAGTATTTATAATGCTAATAAAATGTTAATGTTTAACTTTTATTTTTATGTAGCATATTAAGATACTTGTTCACGAGGCCAAGGTGAGTGTACAGAGGTAGGGTGTTTGCCTTAACGCGGCTGACCCAAGACAGAACTTGAATCTATCCTTGGTGTCCCATATGGTCCCCGGAGCCAGTAGTCAATTCTAAGTGCATAGCCAGCAGTAACCTCTGAGCGTCACTGGGTTTGACCCAAAATCCAAAACCAAACCAAACCAAGACAAAAAAATAGGCTTGTTCACTAAGATAGAATAAAAATATGCCATATCATTTTGAAACTTTCCTACTAATAGACATTTACTACACTTCACTCCTTGACTTTGGCTACCAGAATATAGTAGAAGTAGGTGGTTCTGGTGTTTATGCAGTAGCTGCTCAGAGGTTCAGATCCCCTGCTCAGATTCTTTGTAACATCAAACTTCTGGTTTACACATAGGTAGAAGCCACAGTCAGGAATGCAGATAATCTCTATCCCAATAACTCCCCTGAGATCTCCTTAGCAGTGGGAAAACTGACAGTGACATACAAAATAAACACCTTGTGACTACAAAAGGAACTGTGGACAGCACTTAAACACTTTAGGCTGAAACCCCAGTTGAACCCAACCCTAGTGAACCCTCCATAATTCCCAAGCAGTGCAAGTTTATGGAAGAGCAATGAAAGAACCATTCAACAAACCCAGAGAATGTGTTAGGAAAGTCCAAAAAAATTTAGGGTGTTGTGCTCTGTTAGGATCCTTTGGCATGGTACTCAATTCAGTACACTTATGTATTGAATGATTTCTGTACAAATGATAACTTTTAACATAAAACTACATGGAATATAATTAAACAATATCAAGATCATTTAATAGCTTTCCAATAATAGCTACTGGAGTAAAGCTAATTTTTTCAACAGATGGTGCTAAGGTAGATATTCAGATGCCACATATTGTTCCTTTCACAAAAAAAATATTGCTGCCAATATTGTTCCTTTCACAAAAATTAACTCAAAATGTATCATAGACATAATTATAAATTCAAAACTATAGAACTCCTAGAAGTCAACACTGCAGGTATTGTTATGATGTTTTTATGTACAACACCAAATTTGTGATCCAGTAATAAAATTTATTAAGATAGTTCTCTAAAAATATCAATCTCAAGAAAATAAGAATAAAAACTACAGACTGAGATAAAATATTTGAGAAAGACATACTTGACTAAGAATTTATTTTCCATAATACATGAAATTCTAAAGCTAACCTATAAGAAAACAAACAACTTTATGCTCATTAGTATTTACCCAAAGGACTTGAAAAGGTGCCCACACTTGATGTAGATACATATAGCAGATTAATTTATAATTGCCCACACTTAAAAGCAACCAAAATGTCTTCTAGTGAGTGAAACACTAAACAATGATAGGTCAGATGATGAAATTCATCATTAAAATGAAATAAGATATCTAGCCATAAAAATGTGAAGGAAACTTAAATGCATTTTTATTTGGTGAAAGATGCCTCTCTGAAAAGGCTATGTGTCATGATTTCTATTAGATGACATTCTGGTAAATTCAAGACTATTCAGACAGCTAAAATGCTATTGCTGATTTGTGTGGGTTGCCAGATTTGTGCTCTGCAAATGATTTTTATTTAGTCTCATTGCCTAAACTATAAACTGGAGCTCAGATTAACCACGACTCTCGTCTTGCCATTTGAGTTGATATCATCAGGACATATTTTTTTGGCCACACCCATTTGATGCTCAGGGGTTACTCCTGGCTATGCGCTCAGAAATCGCCCCTGGTTTGGGGGGACCATATGGGATGCTGGGGGATCGAACCATGGTTGCGATCTTTCCTTGGCTAGTGCTTGCAAGCAGACACCTTACCTCTAGCACCACCTTCCTAGCCTCCATCAGGACATATTTTGAAGTTAGCGTGAGCACTTCTGTTCTTGTAATTCTGGAAGCCACGACCACTGAAAAGATATACTACAATATCAGCAGTAATAACCCAATATCAGCAGTAATGCTTGGAATTCCTGGGCCATGCTGCCTTGTGACTATTCCATTTTCTAAAATAGTGTCATCCCTGTAGGAACACACCAGTTTAGATGCCCATGTGTATCTGAAGCCACCTAATGTTCAGAAACAAATAGTCAAAAAATGGTTCCTAAAGAATAATACTATTTTATTTCTATACTTATAAATATGCCTTTATTACACTTATTTTTAAAATTTTATAAAATATTCATTTTTAGAATACATTCTAGAAAAATAGTCATTTGTTTAAGTAATTACTGAATACCCTATTACATATTTTACCTATTTTACTATGAATATTTTAGAAAATATTTGTTTAAAGAATTTCTGACTGCCGTATTAAATAATTTATATGCATTTTAAATGGTTTTATTTTCTATTTCTTGTCTTTCCTGGGCTTTCATTTATTCCTGTCATTCTAAAAATGATACATTTATTAATATTTGTTAATATCTTCTACTAGAACATAAATTTCATGTGGACATGTGTCTTGGCTATCATATTTTCAAAGTGTTTAATGTATAATGGGAGCTTGTTGAATATACATGCATTATACATTTTATGTTTTATTAATATATGGCCAGAAGATGAATTTTTCTCTTCATCTATTGAGAATATTAGAGACTGTACCAAAATTTATGGGTCACTTTGATGATGGATTGCTGGGCTCTGTCTCTTCTACAATTACCTAACTAACATCTGACTAAAGTTTCTTATAGTTACTTAAAATTTTTCAAGTTTTATGTATGAAATATACTGAAAATTAAAGAATTTATTTTAATGAGTTATATCATCAGTCTATTGACAGTACCCTCCTCGTAGTCCCCCTCAACAAACACACACAAAAACCGTCTCTATTAGGTAATGTTATATCAGTGTATCAGCTTTTGTGGTTCTTATCTAGCCTAAAAGATGATCATGAATAAATATAAACTGAATCTTATCTAATGTTTTTGCTATTGCTAGTGTGTGACATAGCTGACAATCTACTTGAGATGGATGCTTTGTCAATCAAAGTTCCATGATAGTCATTTATACTACAGTGATTGACAGATTCTGGAGCTGGACCATTTGGATCAATCACAGTAATTTCCTCTCTGATCTTGCAGAAATTACTTAGCCTTTATGAATTTTAATTGCTTTACCTATAAAATTAAGCTGGCATTGCAATATGTTGGTAACATTGTTGGAAGGAAGGAAACATTTCTATAAAATGCTTGGAATTGTAGCTCATGGTAAGCTCAAGTGTAATTAATCCCCAAATCCTATCATGAAATACAGTGGAGTAAAATTTAATAAAACTATCAATGATGGGGCCAGAGTGGTGGTGCAAGGTGTAAGGCATTCTGCCTTGCACTTCTAGCCTAGACAGAGACCGTGGTTCTATCCCCTGGCATCCCATATAGTCCCCCAAGCCAGGAGCGATTTCTTGAGCACATAGCCAAGAATAAACCCTGAGCATCAGCAGTTGTGGCCCAAAAGCCAAACCAAACCAAACCAAAATAAAAAACTACTAATGATGCCGAACTATAACCATGCCCACAAAAGCAGTCACCATGTTTGAACCAGGTCAGCTCCATAGACTGAATCTTTCTTGAATGAGATGTAAACCAAGCTGTGAAATATTATATCTATACCAGCCCTCATAGCAGAAAGTTGTCCATCATGGGACAAGAGGGTGGGCCAAGCCCCCAACCTGGGAAAGTCATGCTTGCTGCCTCCATAATCTAGAATCAATGTTTCCCCCAATGGCCCTGCCTCATCTGTTATCATCTAAGATTCCCTGCAAAGACATCAATGTGACCATAGGACAGGCAAGCTGATTTTTGGGTTGATATCACTAGGCCTTTTTTTGAGCAACCTTCTCATATCGTCCTTCTTCCAGAGGCTACCAGCTCCCAGTACATAACCCTAAAAGTCATAGTATCAGTAACAGTGCTTTGAATTTCCGGACAACTTAATTTGTTTGATGCTGTCATCCCTAAAGGAACACTCCAATTTAACAGAATGAACAGTTAAGAGAAAGCTAACTAAGCCTTTTGTCATTGTGATTTTGTTGCCAATACAATCATTTTCACAAATGTGATTGCTATACTCTACTTTTACATTTTTTCTTTATTTTTTCTTCTCATCCATTTTTTTTCTTTATCTTTTTCAATAACCTTGCGTTCACTTGTGTTCACACAAAAATAACATTTGTTCACTGGAACAAATGTATTATGATCAACTAAGTGATGCATTGTATTTACATAAAAAAACCTTCTAATGATAGCTAACCAAAAGAATATGTAATAATAAGGAGAATAAAGGCAGACCTTAGGTGACCAGAGATCTCGGTTAGGAGAGGATTCAGGAATGATGTGCTGGCAAAGTGGGTTGTATTTGTACTTGCCTAAACTAGCCATGCTTGAAGAAAGATAAGTGAAATAAAATCCACGTCTATGTCTAGAAAAAAAAATTGGGAGGGAGGTGTTTTGGGCCACAACCACAGTGCTTCAATCTGATTCCTGGTTCTGCACGCATGAGTCATTCACTCCTGATAGGGATTGAGAACCATCTGATGTGCCAAGGATCTAAAATGACCTCTTGGCTGTGCTATCTTTCTGGTCCCTGTCTACTCAAAATTTAGTATGAAGATAACACGAGATTTACATATGCTGGTGAACTCATAAAACTGATTACTTTTTAAAATACTTTTGGAAAATGTGGGCTTCAGATGATGTTTTAGAACCTTTATGTTTAAGGCTCTTCCAGAGGAGAAACTCTAACTAGGTTCAGAGTCTCTTCTTTGAAAAACAAGTCTTATGCCAAAAAAACATTTTTGGGATAGCAGATACTTCTCCCCTATATTATTTATACCTAATATGTTTTCTATATTTTTATTTCTTTTCTATACCTAGTTATACGTACTCTATATATAGTCGCAGATATACACATATATCTACCCCCACGTTAATATTGCTTGCCTTTTTAATAAACCTAAAAGATATACTAATTTTTTTTTTTTTTGGTTTTTGGACGCTCAGGGGTTACTCCTGGCTATTGGCTCAGAAGTCGCTCCTGGCAGGCATGGGGGGCCATATGGGGAACCGGGGGATCGAACCGCAGTCCGTCCTAGGTTAGCGCAGGCACCTTACCTCCAGCGCCACCGCCTGGCCCCCAGATATACTAAATTTAAAGTCTTTTGACAAGTTAAGCATTTGGATAGATATTGCTATCTATTGCTGTTTTAGAGTGTAAGTGAAAAATCTTCAATACTATTTTTTAGAAGAAAGTTTTAATTTTACAGTATTAAGAAATATTTTACTCCTCAGTATACAAAGAAGTTTAATTGGGCAAAATAAAAAGTTGGTAGACACTAGGTACCTTATATTAAAGCAGAACAAATCTTACACACATTTCCTTTGAGGGTATGGTTTCTGTTCAGTTTAGAGAATAAATCCACATTTTATATCAAGAAAGAAAAAATAACAGACCTTATATCTTTGATTAATCCCTACTTTATCACTGTGTATGTTCTATACTGTACCCTTTTATATCCTTTATGTGGCGGTTGAGGCGGTTGTGTACTGGGCAGGGAAACCATGAAGTGCTAGGGATCAAACCTGGGCTTCCATATGCAAAACATGATGTCTAGCACTTAATGCTAACTGCCCAGCCTTGTCTTTTTATCTTTGCAAAGCAATACTTGCACAGTGCTGGCCTATAAGTGTTAATTAATTCATATTCTGCACAATCACCAATCTCCTGTCTTTATCCAACCCACAACAGGGTTCAATACTACTAACAATAGAAAGGATAATAAGTGATTCTAAATTTAATCCTCTTTTGTTTAAACTAATCTCTCTAATTAATGACTGTTCATCCCATTATTGCTAATGAATCAGAAGATTGTTCTCTAGTTCTATGTAGAAAGCTCTCTATTAAATCATCAATTGAAAATCAAAGTAGAGAACACAGTCCGGCTTCCTATTGTTCCCTGGGTGACTTTTAGCTTAATGAAAAGGGTGTCAGAAAGATAATGACTAAATGGAGCCATTTCCTTTAGTGCATAGCTTTTAATTCTGAATTGCATACTCCCCTTCTTCACATTTTAAAACTCCCTATATTGTAAGGATCATGTATATTAGGTTGAGCAATGGAGAGAAGAGGGACAGGGAAAAGGAAGGCTTGACAGTGCAAGGAAACTTTAAAATAAATATCATTTAACCTTCCCTGAGACTTCATTCTAACCCGCTCTGTGGTTTGGATCAGTAGCATTGAGACTTGCTTCTAAGTGTGTGTACTTGAACATGGACGTTTTCTCTGCCACAGTGGATATAAGATGTATTCTCAAAAGATATACTGTGAGTATCTAGGCAGGGGACATCTACTAGATAATAACATGCTTTCCTGATAGGATACAGCTTACATTAAAATTTAAAAGGTCACTTTATATTATTTTGAGTGGTTTAGAGTATTACTTTGTAAGTATAAACAAAGATGCTTTGTTTTTCATTAGAGGTAAAATATAAAACTGATTTAATATCCCAAGTTTGAAAACCTCTGTTTCAGGAATCGTGCAGTCTGTTTGATTAGACAGAGGCAAAAGACAAGTTCCTGCCTTACAGAAACTCCTTGGCAATGTAATCTTACACTGCAGGTGTCAACAATTGAATGTTGAATTAAACTGAAGTTTTGATACTTAAGTCAGATTTGCAAATAGTATTTTTAGTCAACTTCAGAGGAATCAAATTTTCTTTGAATTTCATGAAACAGTCTTAGTTATATTATATACCCAGGTATGTTATTGTAATGTTAATATTGTTATCCAGTTCAAAGCTTCAATGTAGGTATAAATATATACTTGTATACTTGTCATGCTAAGCACAAAAAAGACCTTCTATAGTTAAACATTTACTACTAGACAGCTGTTAATCATAGGCATTAATCATAAGCATATCTTCAGACACTGTTGAGTCTAGAACTCAAGAATATATATACATATATATACATATATATATATATATATATATATATATATATATATATATTAGAGTACAGTGTGAAAACCAGAGACTGGTTTTTGATTTAGACATCTTGAGAACATAATGACTGTGTGAATCTACAGGTATTGTTAATGTATATTTTCAGCATAACATTTCTATTACATTTTTATTACATATTTCTCTTTCCTAGATATAATGTTGGTTTTGGGGATAGAAACAAAATAATTTCTTCAAAGAAGTTGCATTCAGGTAGAGGAGATAAATGAATAAACCAATGTTTAGCATATATGTTGTCATTTCATTGATTATCTATGACAAGGTTGGAATAATATAGTTGGAATAATAAACCATGAATTAAGGTAAAACAATGGTAAGAATGATGTCTAAAAGGAAGTGGTCTGAAAATGTTATTTCCAGAAACAAGAAGCTTGAAATAAAAAAGATGTTTTTTAATAAGAAAAATGCTACCATTAATCTTAATTATAGAAAAAAAATGAGATGACTGAGAAATCTATGCAAAGAAACAGAAGATTCAGATCCAGCTATTGATACAAACCTCCTGGATAATATGGTAGAATCTCTGAATTAACAAAAAAATCTTTGATGCAGGTAGTTTGATTCACCAAGTTTTCAAGAATGGTCAATGGACAAGCACCTAATTGCCATTCAGGATATAAAGCTGAGATCCCGTTCCCCATCCTTGCCCCTTCTGTATTTGTGGTTCCCTGTACTTTCTGTTAAGTGATGTATTTACCACCTGTACTTTTCAATGACACACTCTCCCCCCAGGTTTCAGGAGGGTATGCATTTGTCTGTATTTTATATTCCTTATTGTTGCTATTAAATATTTGAGCTTATCATAGTCATTGAAAAATCTATTAATAGACCTAGAGGAAGAGTTAATTATAAGATTTAGGGGCCCGGGAGATAGCATGGAGGTAAGGCGTTTGCCTTTCATGCAAAAGGTCATCGGTTCGAATCCCGGTGCCCCATA
>PVKC010024549.1:0-16870 GCA_004027635.1 Crocidura indochinensis | reverse complement strand
GGACATGACATAAAATAATTGAGAAGCACTGTTATAGTGGGAGACAAAGGAGAGGGTTCCACTGAGCAAGGCCAACATTTTAGTGGAGGGTGTGGTTGTATACATGTATACGTTGTATACATGAGACATTAAAAATATTTAAAAATAAGATATACAAAAATAAAAAATGAACATTTCAGAACATGGCCTATTACAGAGGCACCAAGCTCAAAAGATAAGCACACTATTTTTTTTTTACAAAAGTGAATGTTTTAAAGGCATAAATGTTAGATTCTTTAAATTTTATCTAGAAAGCATTGAAATTTTGAATAAATTTAAGACTAAAATGATCAGAGTCTTTGACTAAAGAGAACACTCTTGTCAATAGTATGTTTACTGCATTGGTATTTGGGAAGATTGAATAATGAAGGAAACATGTGTAACAAACTGAAAATAGCATGATTTTAAAAATGGAACAACTATACATAATATTGAGTGGTTTAAAGAACAAAATCAGTAGAATCTGTTGACAATTTAGATGTGAGGACAAGGGAAGATATTATGAAGGATAATGTCAAAGTCCCGGCTTATTTTATAATGACTTTAAATGACATATTCCCAACTCATCATTATAGTGGGGTGTTGTCCACCCTCACTTAATCCCATATAAGAATGTATTTCATACAGGAGATATCAAATATTTCCTGCGCATAAGACTGATCAAGGTTCAAATTCCCAATACCACACATCATGATGCCCTGAGCACTACTAAGTTCTAAGAACTGCTGAATGTGCCCAAATCTTTCCTTTTTGAAAATAAAAAAAAGGAGGTATGTGGAATAATAGTGAGCTCTGCAGCCTTTATATCAGAATTCATGATTAGGAAATATGAATTTTGGTGGACAAAAAAATTGAGACAGAAATTTTCATATGACACAATTTTCAGTCAGTTGTCTACATCATATTTTGTGACTCAGAACACGTTAAATCATTGGCATGTTCTATGAATTGGTTAATATATAGACTAAAGCACTATCAGAAAACTCAGTGAAATATTTTAGGGCTGCAGTTATGGTGATAAAAATTAGAATTGACAGTACTTATTCTGTCTTTATTGTGTGCAACATGTTCTAACTTTTTTATATTTGCTCATATGTAATTGCCTACACTCTACTAGATTAGTGCCTTTATCATATCTATTTGAAAATGGAAGCAACTAAGACCTAATAAATCATGGAAATTCTCCTAGTAGCATTTTAAAAATCTACCAGAATTCAGTTAGCAGGGTTCAGCTAATGTTCTTCCCTACTCTTTCTACTTGCTTAATGCATTTTATTCACTAGATATTTATTGTCAAAAAAGTTAATTAATGCAAATCATATATTCTGCTCATAATATATTCCATAATTATATAATTACTGAATCATCAGCAATAGTTTTAAACTTCTTTTCTTTCTAGTTCATCGGTGCAATTATTGTTTCTCAGTTAAATTAAATAGTATAATCAGACATTGTAGAGCTGGATATATTTAAACTAAAAATGATTGGAAAAGTTACTTCTGTTCAAGAAATACACTTGGACAACTTAGAAAAGTCAGTAATTGCTAGATGCTTCAAAACTATCCAAATGTAAGTGAAGTTCACACCATACAGTCATTTTCCAGCAGGTAACAAAGTGGTTCTACACTGTGTTTATTTGTGTAAAATAAAAATTTAGTGGCAATTGACAAGTCTCTACAGAGACTTAAATATATCTTTTTTTCCCACAACAAGGACAGCATAAATTGTATGTACTTCGTCTAAATTGAGGTAAATTTGGGCAGATCTAATGTAGTCATTTCACTACATTTGCATTCTGATTATATTTTTGTCCCATACTGAGAAGATATCTTAGGGATCTATTTGAAGCACCATGTTGACAAATGCCACATTGGTCTGCTGGATCTTTAGAAATTTTATTTCTTTTACCTCCTAATTTTAAAAACAGCTTTTCAAAAAAACTTTTTCTGAAGTTTCTTTCTGAATTTTACACCTTTAGAAATCATTTCTCATACAGTTTTCAGTGGAACCTTTTCTGAAGGAGTTAATAAATCACTAGAAACTGTTTTCAGATCAGTGCTGACAAATGCTTCTCCCTCAATCTCAGTAAAAATGATGCAGACTGTCTTAAGTGATTTCCTTCCATTATTTGAAAAGAGATAGAGATTAATCCACTTCTAAAAGGAATGGAAATATGGGTGTGATGAGAAAGATAGAAACATAGTTAGAAGTGAGATAGTCACTAAAGAAAAGCTGCCTTCAGGGACAGTTATACTCACAATGTACCCAACACTCTTAAAGTCAGCTTCATTATTAATTCAGCATCATGTGTCAGTTCTGTTTCCAAGACTGCTGCTGAATTTTTATCAGACAAAAGAAAATCAGAAGCTTGCTTGCCAATGCTTGAACAAAAATATGGTTTGAGGAATCAGCACATCTTAAGCAGATTTGAGAAGCTCTAGATTGGAACTATCAAAGTTAACAGTGAATTTCACTTAGCATGTAACAAACAAAATCTCAATTATCTTTATGACATGTCAGAAGTAATACTGTATCTACCACAGTAGATATACTAATAAAGTATATGTAACTTCATATACTTTCATAGTAAATAGCAAGTGAGTTAAATACATCTTGTATTTTTGTTTTTCAGATTTCTATAAAACATTTTCCTAGATGCAAAATATTATCGACTTATTGGATCTGTGTAGGTATGCAATTTTTATCAGCAATGGCAATTGAATAAAAACACTGAAATTATTTTTTGTTTTATGATTGTTTATGTACCCTTTACCTAATATAGCAGATTCTTTTTAGATCAGAGTATATAAATTTGATTTATATTTCATTGTACCAAGAAATATTTGTTTGTTTCTTTTTGACCTATACCATATCCAGGGATTATGATCTTGTTTGTACTGGGATGGAGGACCATTTAGGAAATCATGTAGTGCTCTGTATCAAACCAGAATTAAGAAAATAAAAAGCAGATCATTAAATTGAAAAGCATCCTTTAAAAACTGATTTTTTTGTCCTGTACTCCATTAAAAATTAATGTATTTTAGCCATAATGGGGCTGGAGAAATATCACAGTGGTAGGGCATTTGCCCTGCATGCAGCCAACCCAGAATGGAAGTTGGTTCTAGTCCCAGCAACCCATGTGGTCCCCTGAGCCAGCCAGAAGCAATATTTGAACCCAGAGCCAGTAGAAACCCCTGAGTGCTGCAGGATGGAACTGAAAACAAAAACAAAACAAAGCAAAACAAAGAGACATGTATTACTTTACTACCAAACAGATATTAGATAAATCAGTTTTAGAATTTACTTTTAGAATCATTGTAGACAAAACTAGACTCAAAATGTAATGTTTAACATAAAATCATCTCATTTAAGCCTCAATCAATAGAACAGTTCAGATATTCTCTTTGTGAGAATGTTCCATTTCCTTAAAAAGTAATATGGTTCACATTTAATTAAAATTGAGATATTTACTGAAGAGATATTAATAATTATTTAGAAGATTGAAAGAACAGTAATGAACACTGAAGTCTTGGTAATGCAGCTATGGCTCTTGCCTTTCAGGCCACCCTCGTTAAATCACTAGAATCCCACTTAGTACCTGGAAGCCTACCAAGAATGATTCCTGAGAGCAGAGTAAGATTCCTACCAGGAATAAGCCATAAGCACAGCAGGTGTGGTCTCAAAAATAGCTCAAACATCGGGACTGAAGGGGTGGCGCAAGGGGTAAGGCATCTGCCTTGCCCACGCTAGCCTAGGCCTGGGATCTCCTGGAGTCCCATTTGGTTCCCAAGCCAGGAGCGATTTCTGAATACATAGCCAGGAGCAACCCCTGAGCATCACCAGTTGTGGCCCCAAAACAAACAAAAAAAATTATCTCAAACAAAACAACACAAATTTAATATTTTCTGAGTACAACAGGTATGGCTACAAAACAAAAAAAGCAAAATGATGATAAAATGGGAGTATTTTTATTAAAAAGGGGAAACAATGTATTAATTATACATAATAAGCTTTATTTGGGGCTACATCTAGCAGATTTTATGGCTTTATCCTGATTCTGTGCTCACGAATCATTGCTGTTGGAACTTGGGGCTTAAAATATGATGCTAGCAATTGAATCAGGTCTGCTGCATGCAAAGCGAGTTCTCTTCCTGCTGGGCTAAGTCTCAATCCCAATATAGTCCTAAAAATTATAATAAAATTTAGACTATTATAAATAGTGTTGTAGAAGTACTAAAAGTCCCAAAATGTTTCTGAAAGGATTGATACATTGTTGGAGCTAGCTAAACGGTAAATAATTGAATTAATAAAATCCTTGAATACACAGGATTGGCAACTCAAACTTAGTTAATAAATTAAAACAGAAATCCATAAACTAGAAAAGTTATACAGAGGATGCAAAGTATTCTTCTTTATCACATAGAAATATGAAGAGAAAATTCAAATCAATATTAATAGGGTAAAATGGATTTGGTTAGGTATCAAAAAGTCACTGAATGCATTTAAATATAAATGTATTACATAGTAAAAATTTTGTAGAATATTCCAAAAATTGGGAAAAGATATGCTTAAATTAAAGTACTCAGACTTAATTAGATGAAAGGAAATAGATGGAGCCAAATTGTAAAAACAATTCATAATACTGATTATGATAACCAAATTGATTGATTGCATGTCAATTGATGGCAGAAATCAGATTGTGGCAAGAGGTCAGAGCAGTAGCAGTAGCAGTTAGAGTGGTAGACCTTTGCCTTGCATGTGGCTGACCCAGGACAGTCATGGATTTGATCCCTGGCATCCCATATGGTCTCCCAAACCCTGGTCGATTTCTGAGCAAAGAGTCAGGAGTAACCCCTGAGCACCACGTGGTTTGAATCCCCCTCCCAAAATCAGATTGTAGCACTAAATATTGAAAAAAGAAAAAATAATATTCATAATGGACATAATGGAACAATATGTGCTATATTTGGATGAAGTAGAAATACTCAGGTATTACTTATAGATTGACATATTTTTAGTTTTTCATTCATACATGTCACTCTAAAACTATGTAGATAATTTCAATATTTAACAATTTATTAAGGCTTACAGCAAAGCTAAAGGCATAATGAAAATATAAAACTGCTTTACCCACTTTGTACAGTTTTACCCATTTTGACTTTATTAGGATTTTTATTAAATTATTGGAATTAGATTTTACACACATACATATAGAACTCTATTAGAACAATATAAAAAAGACCTTCTATTACTAATAAATCACATACTCTGATTCCACTTTAAAAATCATCAATAAATCAAATCTAAAGTCAATGACAACAGAATCGATACCAAATTATAACAAGCTAGACACAGAGGAGACCACTTATATTAGCAGCCCAGGGGACAACGGAAGGGTATATAGGATACATGCTGGGAGCAGGGGAGGAGGGAGGACAACATTGGTGATTCATTGTCACTATGTACTTAAATATTACTGTGAAAGATTTGTAATCCACTTTGGTCAAAATAAAAATTATTCAAAAAATGATCGATTTTTTCCATATCAACTGTAGTATTTGAATCAGAAAATTGGCATCACTTGATTAATAGGATCAAAGACTGCTATCCTGGTGCATTCTGCTTATATATTCAAGACCTAGATGTCAATGGTGTTAGAAATAAATAAATAAATAAATAAATAAATAAATAAATAAATAAATGAAAAGTTCATTGACCCAAAAGTTCTCCTTTACAAATGAGATATCTGCTAGTAGTTTTCAAAATTACCATTATTGGTGGCCCTATTTAGAAAAATCAATGACTGAAGTTTTGACCTTCCAATCATAGTCTTTGGGGAATGAAAGTAGATTCCAAAGACATAGTAACTTATTTCAAACCATATAAAAATCAGTTTCACTTTGAAATAACAGGGGCTGGAGTGCATTAAGCAGTGTGTGACCCCCATTTAATGACTTTAGATCATCTATATTTTGCTTTGTTGAATTATATTAAGGACAGCTAGAATAACTTATCAACTTCCAAGCAAATAAGAAGGTTCTTAGGGAAGAGTAACTCAACCTAGTGTTGAAAAGCAATTTGAGGTTAATTGCTCTATCTGAAGGCAGAGTTACTAGTTCTCCAGTCTCCAGGGCAGAAGTTGAACCTTAATAGAGAAGGAATATTACTCCAAGAGGAAGTATAATGACTACTTGGTGTGTCTGTGATTGCAGGAGCAATGATCTGTTAAATGAAGCATAATCCTCTAGAGAAAAACTCCTGATCCAGAACTTACTAATAAAAGTTAGATCAGGGGCAGAAGCATGTAAGTGTCTGCCCCTGCTACCCTTTCTAATGTGCAGGAAAAATGCCAAAATAGGTGGTCTTTATGTTGAAGAGCTTTCCAAAATGAGTGAACCATAGATGACAGAAAATAGTTTTTGCTGAAGAAACAATGCTCTCTCTCTATAGAAGGTTCTCAAAATATCTGATTAATATTAAGATTTATATAATATATCTGTGATTTATTATATATGTGTGTGATTTTCTAGTAAGAACAGATAAAATAAATTTAGGATAAATGTATAATTTCATGTTATATAAAATTTCATTTTGCTGCATTCTTAACATATAATGTTGAAATAATAAATACATTTTGTACCCAAGAAAGAAAGATCTCTCTCATACTCATTGAGCCAAAGAGAATTAGTATCTTAAGTGCTAGATATTTTTAAATACATGATATGCTTTTAACTAGTTACTATAACTGAAATTGCGTATAGACATATCCTATATAAATGTATACTATTAAAATATTGATAATAAATTATGATATCAGTTGTAATTTCAGTGGTATCATCAATTCTTCAATCTTTTTATGGTTTATATATTGGAACCAATTTGGTAAAATAATTATTAAAATTTAATTTTAAAGAACATTTTCATTCAAAAGACTAATTTACATTTTTGTTTTCTATGATTTTGGGGTCTAATCCAGTGGCATGCCCATCTATGTTTTGGTTCTGTGCTCACAAACTACTTCTCATAATGCTCAGAAAAAAATATGGTGCAAGGGAACTGAATCTGAAACAGATGCATTTGAGACTAATGCTCAATCCACTGTATTATGTATAGCTTGTCTTTAACCTTAATTTTCTAACTAAACTATTTTTCCTATTGTTATCTTTGCTTACCTTGATAATATTTTACTTGTAAACTGTTGTGATAAAAATGTTGAGAGAAATAAATTTTATTATTTTAATGTAGTTTAAATTTTATTATACACATTTAGAATAAAAGTCTATTTTAATTCATGTGAATAATTTACATTTTGAATTAAAAATTACATATCTGTGAGGATAGATAGTATGTAAGGTTTTTGCCTTGCATGCATTATACCTTATTTCCAGCACCCCACAGTGTCCTTCAGTGCCACCAGGAGTAATTTTTAATGCAGAGCCAGGAGTAATTTCAGAGTATGGCCAGGAGTGGCCCAAAAAATAAAACAAAAGAAAGAAAATAAGATAAAACAAAATATCATATTTGTGACCACTTTTACCGATTAAACTTTGCAGATTTTAATTTAGCTGTACTTGTTTTCTACCCATTACAATCATTTCTTGAATGCCTTTTGTAAGGTTTCCTACTTCTAGTAAATTACACTTATTAATCTTGATATTTTTTATTTGGTTATATATTTGTAATTGTATTGAAAAATTAATCTAATGATTTCTTCCTTTTTAACCTTAAACTATGCTTTTATTCCAAATAATAATTGTTAGATATATGTTATTTAAGATTATCTTAAAATGTTCAAAGTGGAGGGGAGGAAAAATATCAGATCAAGGGTTAAACTTCCCCATAGCCAAGAGTTTTTTTTTTTTTTTTCCAGCTCTTGGAGTCACAGAACGTCTGAAGATAATGGACAGTATAGTTAAATAGGGAATATTTAGGGACAGTATAATTAGTATAGGAAAATAGTTAAATAGATAACTTAGCGACCCTAAATACATATAGAAAATCAATCCTATTTTAGTAGCACAAAAGCACTAAATTAGGTAGACTGTTGAGTAAAACAAAGGAAATATCTTGTATTCTTTGTAATCATCATATCACTTAATAAGTAACACAGAGGGGCCCAGGAGATAGCATGGAGGTAAGGCGTTTACCTTTCATGCAAAAGGTCATCGGTTCGAATCCCGGTGCCCCATATGGTCCCCCGTGCCTGCCAGGAGCGATTTCTGAGCATGGAGCCAGGAGTAACCCCTGAGCACTGCCGGGTGTGACCCAAAAATAAATAAATAACACAGAGAACTAGTTTGCCTATAAGAACCCTCCCAAAATGAGCCATGTTTAACTTAAACCTATACTAACTTCTTCTGCTGCTGGGGAGAGACTTTATCTTCTATTTACTCTGCACTAAACTTTCTATTTTGTAACTCTGTATCTGAACAACTTTATTAGTCAAGGATGAAAATATTAAAGAATCTGGGACAAAAGAGACCCAAACTGACTACACAACCTCTTGCATCATTATCATGAATGATTAGAAAAACAATTTCACAAGTTCTCAGTTATCTTTGCTAATGTAGGACATATCAATAGACAGCTGGAATTCACAAACTAAAGTTCTTTGGTAACTTTAATCATTCTTAAGATATTAAATGAGTAGTGACATATTTTTCATAAGTAGAAATCATTCGTAACAAATACTGAAAAAATAGGCAACTGTGAGGTCACTTAGGGGATTACTAGATTTCTAATGGTGATGTTGAAGAATTTAAATTAGGAAGTATAATAATAAGGCTGGAAAAACTGATTTAGGGCATTTTTATTAATAGAAAACACTGACCTAGATAACAGATTAAATATCTAGATAAAAGAAAAGATAAAGGTTGAACAAATCAAGTTTGTGCATTTATTTAATGAAATGAATGTCATTAGCCTAAATAGGGAACAAGGGAAAAGAGACAAATTGAAGAGCAAAACAAAAGTATTAATGGATAACATAATTTATAAAAGTTTGTATATCAGCCTTCTACATATTTATCAGCACAAAATATGGGTAATTTTGTCATTCCTCTTCACTGAAAATATATTATTTTTCTTTAAGTCATCAATCATAAACTTTTAGAAAACTATAAATGATTTCAATGATAAACATAAAAATAAGGTTAATATATATTGTTCTCAAAACTAGACTTCTTATGTGGGTAAAAATCAGTCAGTTTGCCTAACATAATTCTTATATTTCCTTTCATTGTAATATATTATTGTATTAAAAAGAACTTTAATATTTCACCACTGGCAAACTTTTTATTAGAATTAATTATCTTTTTGCGTTGGAGACATTTCTCATAAGAGTTACTTTTATTTTTCACCTACAAAACTCTAGGATTTTTTTTCTAGCTTGATTTTAAGTGGAAATTCTTGAAATAAATTTGTGCAGAAAATGCATCCTTACAAATTAATACAATGAGGCAATATTTCTGATATCAAGGGTAATAAAACTCTTGAAATATACAGCAATCATATTTAAGAGTAACATATATTTATTTTATACATGAAGCCATAGAAGACTAAAATGAGAAAGTATATGTGCTTAATGCAGATATATCTCTTTATGCTTTAGAAAGGTTACAAAATTTGTTCATTTGTTCTTAATAATCCCATCACATTTATTGATGCTTAAAATAGAGGTGGGAGGTAGCAGACTGCCAGAAATCTGAATGATGAATAAATCAAATGAACTACTTTATTATTCACTTTATGAAATATATTAGCATTTATATCATTGCCCAGTAAAACTGCCATATTAAATATTGTATCTTTAAAATAATTAAACTTTAATATCATGAAGAAATTAAATGTTCATGCTTCTAAATACTGTATAATATAATGTTGTTGATATTGCTATAGGTTTTAATTATAATATAATGCTGAAATTAAACTAAAACATTTACTTCTTGCCTATATACAAATATGTAAATAAACATGTACATTTCTATGGTTGTCAATTTAAATTGTCTTTACATATATATATGAATATATATTCGAAATTAAAATAATATATAGTATGAAATACTAAAATAATGATAATAATTAAAAAATATAGCTTGAGATTTTTCATTAACTTCTTAATTATTTATATAAAATTCATGTGAATGAAAAACAAATATAATTTTATATTAAAACCAAGCTCTTTTGAATGATGAATATGGTAAGCTTTCTGTCTAGTAACATACCTCTGATATTATATTACTAGTGGATATTATAAAAATTATAGAATAATTTATTTTTTAGTAATTTAGAAAATCCTAAACATAAAATTATTTTTCTGGCAGGATTGCATAGACTTTACTTTGAATTATGTTTTTTTAAACAATTCTAGTAATACTTTGCAACATTTTTGGGGGTAAGGCTAAAGAACTGGAGCAATTAATGGGTTTATGTACATTATAATTTATAAATTATTTATAATTGCAACATGCCAATAATCAGAAATGCAACTCATCAATTTAGGAGAAAAAATATATACAGTGTCTAGAATGATAAATAGTACAGTGAATAGGACACTTGCCTTGGTACCCTAAATAATCCTCCAAGACCCTGCAGGATTGATCTCTGAGTGCAGAGTCAGGAATAAATCCTGAACACTTCTGAGTGACCCCCAAACTAAGAGAAACTAATAATTATAAATGACTTCAAAATGTATATTGTAATAATAAAATAGTCTTATGAAACACAGAGGGAAAAGAAGTATATTACAACCAGGAATCTATATTTTTTCATTAATGATGATTCATTATATGACTTCATCTATCTCTTTAAATGCTCTTTTCTAAATTGTAGAATATTCACTCAAATATGGCTTATGGTGTTCATAAAACAAAAGAAATTCCTTTCTGTGAATGAGGAAGATAACTCCAAGAGGGTTGGAGCACATGACTTTCATATGGTACTCACATATTCTCTTCACAGCACCAGTGTGTTTCTACTTAATCTCCTCTGGCAACATGATTATTTTATGGGGTGATTTTGTTGTTGTTGTTGTTCTTGTTTTTGTTTGCTTGCATTACTTTTTATACATCACATATTATAAAAACAAAAATGATACTGTCATTTACATCTTTACTTTCAGCAGAATGATCTAAAGTTCTGCAATGTTATCAAAATATTCAAAAATACTTCATTTTTTACACAGAAAAATAGTATTGCATCAAAAAAAAAAAACAAACCAAGAGCAAGTATTGTTCTGACTGTGAGAAATACCCACTGCTGGTAAGAAAGTTGATTTTAGTCACAACCATTTTCAAAGCAATATTAACATCTTTCAGAAAGCTATGGATTGAGATTCCATATGACTTGCAAATTCAACTCTTTTGCATCTAATCCCTGGGTCTCAAATATCTATTTAGTAAAGATTTTAGTGCTGTGTTTATAACAACACTATTCACAATAGTAATTGTTAGGATAAAAAACTAATAACTATATATCGTGTATTTTATTAAATTAAGGAAATACTGCTCCGCAATAAGAAAAATAATGCATGCAAAAATTTGAAAGGCCATGCAATTTGCTGCTAGATGAATGAAACTGGAGACTATCATGCTCAGAGAATTAAGCTAGAAGGAGTGGGAAAGAAAAGATATGACAACTCTCATATATGGTATATAAAGAAGTGTAGTAAGGGCAATCCAATTTATCTAGAGTAGCATAGACTGAGAAATTGTCTATAGCACTGAGTTTGCCAGCCATACAGAAAGAAGTGGGGAGGGAGAGAGGCTGAATAGTGTTGGAGGGAAATAGAAGCTAGTGAGGTGCATGATGTTTAGAGCATTATACACATGAAAACTTATCACTAACAATATTCTAAATCACAGTGAATAAATTGAAATGGTTTAAATCAGAATGAAACGTAGGCAATACAGTCCTGTGTATTTTCTTGATACATTTCTTTAGGGAATCAAGTCAAAAAGAAAGAAATTAATCAGTCAATGCCATGCAAACAATGATTCAGCTTATGACTACTATTGAAAGTCATGAAACTAAGTCAATGAACCTCACAGTGACACAAGTTTGGGCAGAAAGTTCTGGGTTTCCCTGGGGAGGAATATAGACTAAGAACCATTACAACCTACAGATAAGGGAGCCCAGGGAGTGCACAGTTGTATATGTGATGCAGCATGGCCAAATTTTTGCAGTGCTGAGAGTCCAATAGGAGTAACCTAAATTAGATTTCAAAGTATCATAGAAACCAACTAAACAAAAACAATAACACAATGGCTTAAACTTGCAATAAACAGCTCAGTAATGTCTCAGACAAGGATAGTAATAATCCCATTGTAAGATTTTACAAATTGACTTTTATTGTACTATTTTCTCATCATTTTATTTGATATTTTGTTGTAACAAATAACATGAAGTAAATTTATTTACCCCTATGGGGATAGATTTGGGAATTAGGTAGAAAACTGGATGGAGGTGGAAAATATTTTCAAGAATGTCAAATACCAAAAATACAAAAGTGAAGTAAATAGAATATGTTTGAAGTAGATATAAGAACCACATTTGTGATTATACAAGTTTATAAAGGATAATAAAAATAATAGCTTTTAATTACTATGAAAACATTAACTCAACTGTCCCCAACATAAATTTAAAATAAAGAATAAAATATTGTTTTTAAATTCAACAGATTGTTGTAGCTGATAGAAAATTAGTGGCAGCTGGTTGGGAGGAATATAATGTGCTCGTATGACAAAAATCAAAAGTTAAATTATTTTATCTATAAAACAAACAATTACATATTTCTTTATTCATAGTTTGGGGATAAAATAATGCGGAGGAAGGATTATAGACTTATTCAATTTGGTTTCTGATGTTCCTCAGCAGACTGGTAGGAAACTATACTTATGAAATATATAAATGCTATTAAAAGAAATGAATTATAGATACTGAAGTAATAAAACAAGCTGCATATGGTGGTCACTAAGAATATGAGGAATGGTATTCAATATGCTTCTCATCTGTCTGTGTGTAGATTATTTTTATACAGTGGCTATTTATACACATTTAGATACTGTAAAACAAAATTAGAAAATTGAGAGTGCATTCTGTCATGGAAAAAATGATCCAACTCATTAATCCTCCATGTATGTGTGGCATTGTTTTGCAGAGAAGCTAAATCTTAACCAATTTCAATTTTATTCAAGAACTTTTCTCATTTACATATAAACTTGAAAGTAATAGTGCCATTTCTTTACCTACTTTCCATTACTTTCCTTACCTTGAACACTGTCACTACAAATGAAATTATTGTCTCTCCTAATTATTATTAGCCACAGATTTTTATGCTAGCTTACTCTTATTTTCTTACTTTGTAGAATCTCTGTTCCCTAATTAATACAATTAATGTACCATTTGGAGCAATACTTTCTTTCTATTATCATATTTCCAAAAATATAAAGGTCAGAAATAGCACCCTTTTGAATTAAAAACTACTATGTCTCATTCACAAACTAAAGGAAAATTTGTTTTGAGTTCAATAGAAAATTTGAATCAATTTCTGAGTTGTCACACAGGAAAAGGATGTGAAAAAGCACCACAATATTTCTGAAATTTTCTATTTTACTGAAAGAGTTCTAGAAGCTTCAGAGAGTTTTTAAAGAGCTAAAAAAGCCTTTTCTTAATTAGTCAAAAGACCAGTTTGAACACTCAAACCATATGGTTACCCAGTCATAGCTGTGCAATCTTGGAGTTCAGGAGCAATGCTTAGTGTGTCCTTGAGGACTCCAGGAGCACTATCATGTTGACCTGAGAGTCTCCTGCCCCTTAAGCTGGGGCAGCACTGAATTCTCAGTTTCATGCATTGAACCACTTAATTGTTTGGTTAAAAATCACTGGGAGGGGCCATTGGTCTCCTTATCACTACTTGGGAGACTATCCCCAAAATTACTTTTAACACTGTATGAAATCTCATAAAATATGAAAAAAAAATAAGACAATCATATGATTCAACAATTCCACTCTCTAGCATCTATCTCAAGGGGGAATAAACAATTCCAAAAGATATTTTTTGACCTATGTTCATTGCATACTATATAAAATTGCAAGGATTTGGAAATAACTCAAGCATCCAATAACAAATAACTAGATTAAATTGTGGTGTGTATACACGATGGAATACAAGTCTGCTCTAAGAGAAGATGAAATTCTGAAATTTGATGATATGTAAGTTGGACTGGAAAGTATTGTTCTAAGAACGTTGAGTCAGAAGGAGAAAGACAATTTCTGGAGGGTTTCTCTTAGTAGAGTTGTGCAATATGAAGCTACTAGTGAAGGGAATAGACAATGAACAAACAAATGAAACCGATTATATTCTAGCTACAGAACTAAATCTTCCCAAAAAGATGAACATTTAAAGTGATCAAGGGGCATTAGTCAAGGAGAGATTTTGGTGTGATGGTGTTAGGTAAGAGATATCACGCTGTTTACTAATATAGTAACACTAATACTGCTATAGAGTGTGATACTTCAAAAACTGTTCAGAACATATTGATGTTTGAGAATGTTGCTTCTAGCAATCACAATATTAGATTCAAGAAAGTGTTTATAAGCATTTTTATATACTTATCACATTTTCTTTAGACCTCCCTCTCTTGTCAATTTCCACCTGCACTCAAGTACCACTTGAGTTCTATTATCAAGGTAAACTGGTTTGTAGTTTTGTTTCTTCTGTTCATCATTTCTTGCAACAATATTGTACACATGGGTAAAATGATCCAATTTTTGCCTTTTACCTCATATTTATTTTTCTTCATATAATCCCCTTTACTTTTTCTAAAAATGATATTTTCTAAAAATGACATTTAATATTTTTATTGCTGTTTTTGTTGTTGTTTTGGACCACACCTTGCCATACGTAGTGCTAACTTCTAGTTATCAAAGTTCAAGGGCATATACATGGTACTCGCAATTGAACCCTTGTCTCATGCAAGATAAGGATCTTACCCACTATAATATCTGCATATATACCAAATTTCACTTAGTTAATAGACAAATCCTGTCACATTATATGAAAATGCCACATCTTTATCCAATCATTTTTTCACTGAGAATATTGATTGCTTCTATATATAACTATGGTAAATAATGCTTCAATATGTACTGAGACAGATACAACTTATTCGTTAATATTTAAAATAGTCTTCAGATGGGTAACCAAAAATACTACAGGGGTTAGTGCCACACCTGGTGATTCTCAGGAGTTACTCTTGGCTATGTGCCCAGAAATCGCTCCTAGTGAGCTTGGGGGATTTTTATGGGATACCAGGGATTGAATCTGGGTCAACTATTTGAAAGGCAAGTAATTGCCTTACCCACTGTGTATAATTCAGTTCCCTCAATATCACTTTTGAAATCTCCTGTTTCTACTCGATACTGTAATAATTCTAATGAAAATTTTAAATTTTATTCTACTATCAGAGAACACTAAACACTAGCACAAGAGAAATATAGTTCTACTTTTTATATTTTTCTAATACATAGCAAATAATCTTAAACTATAAGGTTATCTTAATGAAATACTTAGAGAAAACCATATAAACCAACAATAGATAATAATTTATATTTTCTAATATAGCATTACCAAAATAAAGAAAAATTCCCACTTGAGAAAAAGCATTCAGAAGTCTTACACATTATACAAAATTTGTACAATATATTTGTAGCAAAGGAATAATAGAAATAAATAAATAAAAAGTTGTGAAAGATACAAATTAAAAGGACAGTAAGATATAAAGGAGGAGGTGAAAGTTAAAGGAAAGTGGAAAAGGTATAAGAAAAAAGTAAATTTTTTCAGAACATTAAGAGAAAAGAGTTACTTGCCATTATACCAAAATTTTCTCAAAACTCATCTCTTCCTATAGAAATATTTGACCTGTTGAAAGGAGCTATTTAATTTGCACACTTGATTCTGTTCTAGTCCTAGCATTCATTACTGAATTGATTATTCACCATAGTTTAAGAGCAGTTTTCAGAATTAAAGGACCGAAAGCTCATGTGATATACTCTGTCTGGTAGGGTACTGATTCAAAACTGCATTCTCAATCAAGATTGAGGTTTGATTTATATTATAGGGAAATCTAGTATCACAGAGAAATCAACAGTTGTATGTTTCAGAGTCAGCAAAAGTCAGGCACAGTTATGAAGAAAGAAAGCGCGAAGCCCTCCCCTTTTGCCATTTAATCCCTTCCCCTTCAATTTCTGCTTTTTTATATAGTCTGTTATTCTACCTACAGAGCTATAATGACTGCTCTGCTAAAGAAACCTAGTGAACTGAGGTAAAAAATAATGACTATTGGTCAGCAGATGTCATCTGGAAGGTCAAAGAGCAAAACTTGCAAGACTTCTATATCCAAATGAGATGCCATTCCCGTTCAACTACTCAGGTGGATTCACTCTGACACCAAAGTAATTTGTCTCTAAGTAGTTCAGCTGAAGTAGAGAAACTCACGCTATAGCATTCATGACTGAGAGAGGTTCCAAGGGTCCGTAATCTAATTGTAGTTAAAAACTTCCCAGAAATTCAAAGATCTTGAAATCAAAACTCTAAATCAGGCATGCCAGGTTTGTTCTATATGTTTTCTTTGTTCAAACCCACTCTAACAACTGTCTAATATATCATGTTCCAGGTTGAGAAGAATAATAAATTATAAAAATTGGCTATGTCTACAATCTTGGGAACCTCTCAAACTAAAAACAAAGAAATGGAATGAATGTATAATATAGGAATGAGAAAAAAAGTGCATTCTGCATTCAGATTTCTTTATGAATTTTTGAGATTCATTTC